>CM052896.1:7637635-7672890 GCA_028534135.1 Potos flavus | reverse complement strand
CCTGTGTCTTCCAGGAGAACTACCCTGCCCCCTGACCTCAAAAACCATGTTGGCGTGTAACGCAGCTCAAAGCATTGGCTCAAGAAGGGAAACAGCAGGAACTAGGACATCTCTGCACCAGGAAGGTTGGCCGGGCGCCACCAAGGAGGACCACACAGCGATGATGTTTGCTGGGCGTCTCCTGAGGGCCAGGGCTGCTCAGCACCTCGGACGCTCGTGTGTCCTTAACTTGTCCAGTTCTCCTAGGGACAAGACGATACGGCCACACTGACTGTGTCCCCTTCACACACGTAGCCGCCGAAGCACGGAGACCCGCCGAAGCACGGAGACTGCCTGGCGTCAGTCGGACGGGTAGCTGGGGGGCGAGGAGTGACCTGGGTGTGCACTAGCTTTCCCTCCTCCTCCTCCTCCTTCCACACGTGCATTCCCGTGTGCGTGTCCGTGCCCACATTTCCCCTCTAAGGACACGGGTCAGGTTGGGTTAGGGGCCCAGCCTGCTCTGCTGTGACCTCATCTTCACTGATTACATCTGCGAAGGGCCGATTTCCCAAAAGGCCCCATTCTGAGGCACGGGGGTTGGTCGGGACTTCAACCTAAGAGTTGGGGACGCAGTTCCTGTACACCATCAAATATTTTAGAAACCAAATTTATAACGTAACATCCATGCTTCTCTGTTAGTAACATGATCCGGTGGCCGGTCTGAGAATGATTGTAATTTGGACACAGTCGTGAGTTCGTGATATTCCAAGATACTGACAACTGTAATGTTCTGAGAACATCCAGAGTCGGTCACGGAGGCTGATGATACCAGTGGGGGGGGTTGGCTATGTTCCCAGTTCAAGAAAATGCTGTTGGCTAGAGGTTCTTGAAAATACGGGTGTAATTCTTTCCCACGGAAGGGCACAGACCCCTGAAATCAATCTCAAATCCCAGGGTCAGTACGCCTGCCCAAGCCCAAGCCCAAGCCAAGGTGGCAACAAAGCAGGTGAGAATCGAGGACAGCTGTGCGTCCCTGCTGGCAATGGACCCCAACCACACCTGCCTCCGGACGGGGCCCGACGCGGGCAGGGGCCTCGGACTCAGAGGCTGGGAGGTCAGGTGGGGCCCTCTTTGGCCCCGCAGCCGGAAGGGCAGGGAAGGAGGGGGAGGCTGGCCACCTCTAAGTTGCAGAAGAATAGGGGAGAGGCTGGTGGAGCCACTGGGGCTGGGACGACGCAGTTCTTACTGCACAAAATGCCCACCTACAGATGACCCAGAAGAACCAAAGGCTCTTTCTGAGCCGCCTCGTTAAAGACGATCGATTGCTGCTTACAAGGCTCCTTCTCTCCCCACCAGGATTTACAGCCCTGGGTGCTGAGCAGGGATGGTGGCCACAGGCCACTGGGGGGGATGGGCTGGGCTGGCCCCTCACCAGCTCCTGCCCCGAGGAAGGGCCTTTGGACACAGGCAGACCTGGCTGAGGAGCAGTGAGGAGGGACGATCGGACCCCCTTCCTGGCCTTGGGAAATGCAGGCCCCCAGGTAGGCTCACGGGGAGCTGAAGGCTCTAAGTGGCCTGGCCATCAGGAGCTATAACCCGCGAGAGCTCTGTGGGCCACCTTGGGACAAGGTTCCCAGGGATTTCTTACCCCACCGCTGCTGGGGCTCCCTTCCCAAAGCCCCATCCCAGACATGGTCTGGCCCGGGGCGGGGGGGGGGCGGTCCAAGGAACGTGGAATTGGGCGTGCTTGCCAATGGCCCACGATGCCAGAATAACAAGATAGGAGGCTGGGGCCCAATCCCGTGGAACGACTCTGGCCTGGGCTCGCTTATACTCACACCAAGGCTGCATAATGAGAAACGCACGTCTACTTACCATCTGTGCCGCGTCTACTGCAGCCCAACAGGAGGCCGCCCCCACTTCTGGTGGCCAGTGTCCAGGCCTATGAGGAGGGCGTGCTTGCCGGTCACTCCCAGGAGCGGGGCAGGAGCGCGCAGCGTGAGGGGCTGTGCCTGGGGGTTTGCGGAGGGATCCGGGAGGGCGTCTCTGCTTGGAGCTTCTCAGTGCAGCACACTTCATCACACTTTCGAGATCGACTCACTCGTTCAAGGGCAGTTTGGGTTCTGGGGGCCTGCGCACCGCGGAGGTTCAGAGCGCACGGACGACGGGGGCCACACTGGGCTGCCCGCTCTGAGGGGTACCCTGAGCCCACGGTCCCGAACTGGGAGTTAGGATGGCTGTGGAGGGCGTGAAGGGACAGCAGGGGACACGAGCATCAGAGGCCCCTGGATGCGACTGCACCGCCTTCCCTGCCTTCCTCTGTCCGGGGCTCCCGCACAGACAAGCCCATTTCACAAATTCCCCAGCAGGGGCTTTCCAGGAAAGCAATCTGGATTCTACGAGGGTCAAGGGTCAATTTAAAGGCTCCACAGCTGGGACAGTCTGAGGAAAGGAAGCCATCTCACCTGGGCGCCGGGGGTCCTTGGGGAGGAGGCCTCCCCGCCCCCCAACTCATGGGCAGGGCAGACGGGGAGGCCTGGGGGGCAGACTTCCGGCCCCGGCTGGTGGAGCAAAAGCCAAGTCTGCCGGTGCCTCTGTCCCAACAGCAGTCACAGCCCCCCCAGAAAGCACAGTTTTTCTCAGCTCTTTTATTAAGTTAGAAACAGGAGGAACACAACTCTTGGGGGAAGCACCACTGCAAGGTCCGGGGTGCTGCGTGACAAGTGTGCTTGTCCCACCTCGGCCTTCCAGAAGCCAGGCCTCCAGGCGAGCAGCCTCCTCCACCCCCGCCCCGCCCCCGGCCGCCCGCACTGCGCCCTCTCCCGGGTCCAGAGCCCTGGCTTCGCGTGGCTGAGGCTGTGCTCCTGGACCCAGGGGGGCCAGCCTCTGAGACGCCAGCGTCTGCGGCCTCCGACGGGCCTAGAGGTGCACTCTCTGCTTCCAGCTTTTCCCCAAGTGGCAGCCGATGGCCTGTGGCCGGTGCTCACGGGTGGGCGAACCCCGCACTGAGAGCCCCCCCAAGAGACGCGCACAGGGCCGGCGGTGGCATGGAGGTCCTGCAAGGGGCCAGGGCGAGGTTACGGACGGCGGCTGGTTCGTGACGTGGCCCCATCCACAGCGCAGCCCGCTTGGGTGCCCCAGTCCCCACCCAGCCGAGCAGCACCGCGCCAACGGCAGGCAGCTGGCAGGCGGCCAGGGAAGCCACCGGTTTGGCCCAGGCCCCGTCCCCCCCCAACAGTGATGCCCAGGGGTGGCAAGGGCTGGGCTGCAAACCCTAATACGAGGTGTGAGCTGCCCCCTCCAGAACCCCAGATACGGGGGATACACGGAGAAGGGACCCACTGACTTGGAAGGTGGAAAAGATGAGCGAAGACTTGGCAGTTCTCCTGGGGACCATTCTTGCTTTTGGGGCCCAGTGAACAAGTGGGCCAGCTGGAAGGCCCGGGATCACGGACCTTGCTGCTGTCCTCAGGGCCTGGGGGCGTCTAGAGTGGGCGCCAGCTCCTATCTGCTCCCAGGCTCGGGGGCCTGGCCACATCCCGAGGGCCAGCACGGTCCTGCAGGGAGATTGGGTCACTGCCACCTCTTGGGCTGGGCTCTGACGACAGGCAGGCTCTGAGAAGATGGGCAGCCGCCAAGTCCTGTGACGGAGCCTGAGTGTCCGTCTGCACCTGGGCAAGGCCGCCCTGACTCTGGGGAGGGGCCCATAACAGCTTCCTCTTTAACCTTGGGGGACCCCTGGGGGTCGTTTGCTATTGAAGTCTCATGGATGCCACCAAGGTCACCCGATGGGTTTCTGCCCGTGACACAATGTGTCGATTTCCTCCTGGGCAACCTGTGCTCTCAGTCCCGAGGCCCGGGACACCGTCTGTTGGGTGACATCACAATGACAACAGGGAGGCGGCGGGGCCAAGGCTGCGCTGTGGGCGCCGCGGGACCCGAAGGCCTCCCAGCACCGCCCACCCCAACCCGCCCGGAGCTCCCCCCTGCCCGGCCTCCCGTGCCCCCGAACTCAACTTGCTGAAACCGGCAACCTCAGTGCTCTGCACACGTGGCTTGTCCCCGAGGCCAAGGGAGTCCTAGGGCCGCTCCGCGCGCCTCCGGAAGGTCCTCTCCCCTACAAACCACCACAAAATGGAAAAGGCCTCGGGCGGACACACGGGGCACTCGAGACGGCTTCTCTCCTCGTGTCTGAAGCTCAGGACAGCCCCCGAGACTGCTGCTCCCAGAGCTCGTGGGGCCGGCTTCCGGCCATGTCGAGTGCCGCTCTGGGGCCGGGCTGAGCTTCCCGCGGTGGCGGACAGGGTGAGGGCCACTCTGGGACAGTGAGGGCTGCAGCCGCAGGGATGGGGAGAGACACGCAGTCTGCAGAGGAGAGAGAGGGAGGGAGAGAGCATGAGTCATGTGCACACAGCTCTGTCCTAACCTGGAACAAAGCGAGAACCAAGCGGCCCCACGTCAGGGGCTGGAAGTCAGGCCCCAAGAGCAGAGGGCGTGAGAACGCGGCTCTCCCATTTACCAGCAGTGCAGCCCCGGGCAGTTCAGTCATTTCCGTGGGCCCTGGGCACCTCACCTGGAACGTGGCAACCACCCCCCATCCCTTTAGCCCCTCTGCTCCATGCCACCCAGCAGGGGCCGCGCTTGGTGCTGGGGAGACAGGAGGGCAGACACTGCGACTGTCCCCCGGATCGTCCCCCGGTGGGAGACACTGTATGCTTGTGCCAGAACTGCAGACAGTAGTCACCGCTGACAGAGGCCATATGTGAAAAATAAAAAAGTAGAACCAGGATTTTTTATTTTGGTGGAGAGTGTGGGTGGGTGGTAATATTTAACCTGAGACCTGAAGAAGGGACAGGAGTTTGTGAGAGAGGGCCACAGCAGTGCAGGCAGGAGGAATGGCACATGCAAAGGCCCAGGGGTGGGAAGCCGGCATGTCTGAAAATCGACAATGAGGCCAGTGAGGTGGAACCAGGGCAGGTGCAGACACGGTCAGAGGGCAGGGAGGCAGGAGCCAGCCAGCACACCCACCCATGTCCTCCCCAGATATTTACTGTGCCCTGAGACGGGCTCTGGGGGCCGGCGGTGGTGAAGGAGGGAACGCAGGCCTACGGTCACCGAGCTCACATTCCAGCCTGGCTTCTCCATCAGTGCCACGTCTGCCCTCTCTGGGCCTCCTGTCGTCCTATGGAAGATGAGGGATGGGTCCGAGCCTCCCAGAGGGGGCGGAGCGGTCTACCGTGCGGGAGAGGTTTCATGGAGGATGTCCTTGAAGCGCCTGAGATAGCCCACCTGGGCCAGCGTGGTCCATTTTAAAGCCTGACTGACACGACAGCTCAGCATAGCGCTGCCTGACTCCACGTGGAGACGTGGCTGCGGACGTGGGTCAGGGTCAGGGGGTGACACCCGTGGCTGGAGCCGAAGGGACAAAGAGCCGAGTGGGCGCAGGAGGGGCCTGGCTGGCGGGGAAGAGGATGCGCTCGGGACAGCACAGCAGGGGCTACCCACTTGGCCTCCACAGGGAGCCGACCCCCCAGGGTGGGGGCAGCTCTGTAAGAAGAGGTTCTCCGGGGTGCTCCCAGAGATTTCCAGGCACCTGGCTCGTCCGTGCACCCACTCGGTGCCAGGCGGCACACTTAACTCTGGCCAGCACTGGAAGTTCCGTGGGCTCAGGGGTGGCCCTAACCAAGGAGACACGTGTGCGCCAGGGGACACGGAGGATGTCCTTCCAGCACGCTGAGCTGCCCGGAGGAGTCTCCCGGGGGCTCCGGAGAGGTGCTGAGAAGTGGGCCCTTGGCACAGGCAGGCGGAGCGCTCCAGGAAAGCCGCGCGTCCACCGAGAGGCCAAGAGGCAAGACCGAGCCTGCAGGACAATTAATGAGGATGCTGTTCTTGGTGTGACAGCTTTGGTGAGACTGACCCTGCGCATTTGTGTCCGCTGCACAAGACCTCCGCGCGTAAGGGGCTTAGAGCTACTTGTAGGTTTGCATGTGTTCAAGTAACATTTAAAAATTCAAGCCAGCACTGGAATCTGCGGGACTTTTTTCCTTCGGGTGGGGTATGCCCCTCGCTCCCTCACTGCCAAGGCTTCTGGAAGGTTGTCTTGAACATGGCAGAAAGCCCCCAGGGGGTCAGCAGCCCCCAGACGCGAGGCAGGGAAGCCACTTTCTCCTCAGGGGGGTTGGCGAAGGCCCCTCACAAGCAAGAAGCTGGGTCACAAGGCCCCTAACATCCCGAGACACTCCAAGGTGGCCAACTCAAACCTCTGGGGCTCGTCTCTGTTCCACACCCTCCTGCCACACTAGCCAGACAAGGGGTTCCCCCCGAGGCAGGGCCCCACTGCTGCCCCAAGCCAAACCTCAAAGCCACCCATGGCAGGGGTGAGGGACTGTGGGACCCTGACCTGGGGAGTGGCCCCTCTGGGCTGTCCCGAGTCGCTGAAGAGGAGACAGCCCCCAGAGGCACTCTAATGGCAGAGGAACTGGGAGCCCACCGCCCGGCTCCTGAACTCCCAACTCACACAGCCGCCCTCAGGCTCGGCCCACGGCTGCTCCGGTCTGGGCCACCCTGATTTGGGGCAGGTGCTTCTCTGAGGCCTAGGCTCCCCATGTGTCAGATGGGGCACCCCTTCGCCTTGCAGAGTGGTGTGGGGTCTGCGGTCACCCCACACTGCCCACGTGCGGCTGGCCCTGGGAAACCCTTACAGCTTTCACGGCCCTGCGGGTCAGGGGTGAGGGGTCTGCCCCGCAGGACTACAGCAAGGGAAGGCGGCCGGCACCCTGATCCCAGGCCTGGCCAACCCCGGTGAACCCCGCCGAGCGCGAGACTGTGGGTGCACGGACAGATGGATGGAGCTGGGGTGTTTCAAGAGGCCTCAACTCCCACCCGCGCATCTTTCTCACGACACCAGGCCCAGCTGTGTGGATCTGGACTCTGGGATTTCCTTTCGATGGCAATTTCTTTTAAGGCAGGATAGGATGTGCTGAGTCGGTGGCCGTGACTGAGCCCCTTGCAGGGCCCCTCGGGGGAATAACAGGCTCAGCCTTTCCCAGAGCTGGGATTGGAGGCCCCTCCGCCCCCACACCCCAAGTGGCTAGGTCCCAACAATGACTGTGGAGAGATGAGCTCCTGGTGGCCTGGACGCTTGCCCGGCCTGCTGGGTGGGGGTCAGGGGAGAGACGAGGGTGCTGTGCCTTTAAAGGGCTCGATGGGGGCAGGGGGACTCAGTGGGAGAGAAAAAGAGAAAAGAACATTCATGGCTAGTCTAGACTTTGCGGGTAACCCAGGGTAACCCAGACCCAGCTCCAGGGGCCTCCCAGCTGCCGCTGGCTGCTGTCACTCAGATATGTGTGTCTGGCTGCGACAGTGGGGCTCGGGAGCTGGTCCTGGAGCTCCTGCAGGCGTTAGGCTTCCCGCACAGCCACCAGCCCTACCGCTGGATGGCCGCCCGTGCCGGTCCCCGGCTCGGTGCTGGGGTGCACGGGAGGAGACCCGGTGCCTGGCGCTCCAGACGCTCGCAGTGTGGGGCACGTCTGGGGCTCAGACCCCGCTCCAACCCTTCCCAGCTGTTCATCTGATGCCGACAACCTACCCTGAGTCTCAGCTGCCACCTCTGCAACTGCAGCACCTGGGACGACTTGCTGTGGGGAGTCAATGAGACCACGACTAGCGCACTCACTGTAGACGCAGGCACCCGCCGGGAGCTCAAGGCTGGTGGCCGAGACAGGGACATGAGGTGCTGAGGGAGGACCGTGTGGACATCAGCTGGGGTGATGCTGAGGGGCTGCAGAGTGCAGGCGACCTTTGGTCGCTGGCTCCCGAAGTCGGAGTCACGCAGGCTGGACAGGGGTCAGGGGACGGAGGGGCACTCCGAGCGCAGAGGCAGGAAGGTCCCCGCGGCAGGGCCCGGGACAGCAGGGACAGGGAGGTGGACGCGGGGCTACAGAACCCACGATCTAGCCCCGCACTGGGCCAGGGGGTTCCCAGCTGGCACTCAGGCTCAGTGGAAAGCGCCACGGTCCACTGTGGGTGCCCACGGCAGGTGGAAGGGGAGGCGGCCGGCATGCACACCTCTGCTCTCGCGCTCCTCCATCCCTGCAGACAGCACCCGGCCTGGGCTCCTCGCGCGCCTCGTTCGGGTGCCACAGCTCAGCAGCCACACCGGGGGGTTACCTGCCTGCCGCCGCAGCTCCACTGCCCGGGGAGAGAAGGGAGGGCCCGGCTCGCCTGGAGCAGCAGCTTCCTGCCCCGGGCCATGCCACGGGCGCCTCCCCAGAGAGCCCCGTTTACGCCCCGGCCTTTGAAGAGATCTGGAGAACTCCCAGCCGTCCGGGGCAGGCTGGAGGGCTGGAGGGAAGCAGGGCTGGGCAGAGCGTGGGAACAACCCCAGCTCAACCTGTGGGAGGGAGCACGGGAGTGGCGGTCCCCCAGGCAGAAGAGGGACTGCAGGGAGGGGGCTGCTTTGCAGGGGCCCGCGAGAAGGAAATGGCCGGGACACGGAGCAAGAGCTGAAGGACCCTCTGCCAGCGCAGGAGCTCGGGAAACCTGCACCCGGCGCGCTCACACACTTCCGTGCAGCCGTGAGCCTGGGACGGCAGGGCCCGGGCACGGCTTTCCACTGGGATGCGGGACTGGCTCTGTCTTGTGCCATCAGCCCCTTTGCACCTGCTTCCTTCTCCCTGAAATGGGGCTGACAACGGCACCCCCACTATGGACCGGGCCCGGCAGCACTCAGACACACCGCACGTGCCTCCTGGACCCTTCTAGAAGGAGGGACTGACCCAGGGATGCAGAGAGGCCTCCACCGCCCAAAGCATCCCGAAGCCATTACCTCCACCATCGTTCTGCATCACTGCGTCTATAGAAACCAACTCTGAACCCACCCCTCACTTGACCTATACAAGCACTAGGGGTCATACAATTTCTACTTCTCTACTCGAGATGGCAACGCTGACTCAGGGAGTTACGTAAGAGGATCAAGCAGCCAGTGGGAGCCAGAACCAAAGAGGGATGAGTGCTTCGCCTCCCCGTCCCTGGAATGGGGGGAAATTCCTGGAGTACAGGGCTCACAAGGTCTGCTGACCTGCCCCCACCCCTCCCACGTGGGGTTGAACTGCTGTCCAGGGTCATGGGGAGGGCTGAGCGCCAGTGGGAGGAGCCTTCAGGCCCCAAGGGGGACCACCCCCAAGGGCAAGAACAGGGGGGCCATGAGGAGATGCCACCATTCTCTTAAAGCTTACACCCCAGGGGACCAACAACTGGGGCTACTCAGACTGGGAGCGAGCAGATTAAAACAAAACAGGGCAACCTCGGAAGGAAACAAAGCCCCCGCCTGTCTGGATTGGCCTTTAGGAGCCTGAACACCCTAGACGTAGGAGGGGACACGGCGTGGATGACCTCACACGCCGGCGCATCCCCATCAGGGCCTTGAAGGCCCAGCTGCCCGATCTACCAGTCGGAGCACGTGCTTGCTGGGAGGACAGTCCCAGCAGCCACTGCGTCAGGGAAGAAACGAGGTTTCCAGCCCAGGCTGGCTCCTGAGGGGGCTTCTGTGACCTGAACTGAAGGGGGCCAAGTCGGGGCCTGGCCTGTGGCTGCTCACCAGCCCTCCCCGGCGGGAAGGCTAGCCTGCCTGGCCTCTTCTCGTGCTGCAGGCAGAGCCTGGGATCTCTCGGGCTGTGCCCAGCTTTTCGGAGCCCCTGGGCCCCAGGCCTCCCCGCTTCCCACCCACCCTGGGGTCCCCAGAACTCAGTCCTAAGGGCTGAGGACCTGCTGCCCAGCTGTGGGGGGGCCCAGAGGGTGGGCTACAGGTTGGCCACACAGTCTGGCTTCCCTAGGGCCTGACCAAGGGGGTGGGAGCAGAACACGAACCATTCCCTGGTGCCTCCAACTCCACCACCCCTTTCCAGCTCCTCCTCCTGAGCTCTCTGCCGGGCTGGCTCAGGACACTCTAATCCAACCGCACTTCTGAAGCTGCTCCTGCCCCAGAGGGACTGCGTGGGAGCCCCCACCCCACCCCACCCTCAGAAGAGGCTTGTCTGGATAAGCCAGTCTTTCCCTCCAGCTGACTCTGCACCTGGCCTCAGGCCTTGGGCAAGTTCCTCCTGTGTCTCCCCATCCCTCCATCACCCCCAAAAGCCCCTGACAGTGTCCCTTAGCTCCCTGCATCTCCTGTCACCTTCCCCTTTTGGGCAAGGACCTCACCTCATAACAGCCCCAAGAACAAAGAGTCCTCTGTTGCAGTCCCTGCCCGGCCCGGGGGCCCCCGGTTCACCAAGACACCCGGACGGAGGAAGGCCTGCTCGCCACCGCACGGGATGGGAGCAGCACCCCGCTGCCTCCACGGGGTGCCTGCCCCACGGCTCCAGCACGCCCCCCACCCCTCGAGTGCTCCTGTCCACCGTCCCTGTTTCTCATGGGCCCCTGGGGCGCCGTTCACACGCTGGATACACACTGGACTCACCTGGGCTGGGGCGTGGCGTGGGCTTTAGCACGTGTGTCATAAAGAAGCCTGACCTTTGCCCTTGGCTTCTGGGAGATGATCAGTCCTACCAAATAGACCGTCCTTGTTTAGGGCAGGGGTGGGGGTGGGCACCTCTGCGTGACTTAGGGTAGGGGCTTTGGGTCACGCTGTACCAGCTGGCCTGGAGTTGGACAGGAACTCCTCGGACAACCCAATGAGCCTACGTGAGGGGGCCCCAGAGCTTGTGTGAGTGTCCCTGGTGGGCAATATTCCGTGCGTCTGGTCACTCACTGATGGAGGCACAGTCACACTGTCTGGACTGCATGGGCGGAGGGCTCTGCCCTGGTCATCTGTACTTGGCCGACCTTACTTTGTATCCCTTCCTATTACAGACCATGACCGTGACCATAACAGCCTGCAGTGAGGGCTGTGAGTCCTTCCCATGAATGCTGGCATCTGAGAGAGATTTGGGGAAGCCCTAACTTGCTGCTGTGTCAGACGTGAGGATGTCCTTGTGTGCGGACTGCTCCTAGACTTGGCCAGCAGCCCAGCCTCTGCGTAGTGTTGTCAGAAGACCCCCAGGGATTCTGACATGCAGCCGTGGCTGGGACGCACCGCACCCATCAAGTGGTTGTTCCCATCTGGCAGAGGGCTCACATGCTCTGCTCAAGGTCAACGGCAAGTAAGGGGCAGAGCTAGGCTTTAGCTCCCAGAGCACCCAGCCCTCCCTGGGGGACGCAGTGACCCTGACCCGGAGCGGGAACGGGCCCCGGGCTGCGGGGGACTCACCTGGCGGGGCTCTGCAGGTGCTCCTCACGACGGCAGGTGCTTCCAGGTGCTGACAAAGGCTGTGGGGATGAGCGAGTAGGGCACGGTGGTGATGCAGTTCCATGTGTCCGAAGTGGGGTCATAGCAGTCCAGGGTCTTACACCTCTGGGTCCCGAAGTAGCCCCCCACCACGTAGAGCTTGTTGCCCGAGGCCAGGGCATGGCACGACATGCGCTTGGCGGTCATGTCCCCGATCCGCGTCCACTGGTTGGTCTCGCAGTCGAAGCGGTAGGCTGAGGCGGCCGTGAACTCCGTGTCCCCTCCCATGATGAAGATCTGGCTGCCCAGCACGGCGGCGGCTGTGTACCGCCACGGCTGGGGGCACTCGGCCTTGATGGTCCACCGGTTCTCCGAGGGGTCGTAGCACTGGACCTTGGACACCATGTCTCGGTGGATGCTGGTCCCTCCGAAAACAAAGAGCTTCAGCTTGGCGCTCACCACTGCGGCATTACTGACGCCGTCCCTCAGCGGGGCCACCATTGTCCACTTGTTAGCCCCGGGGTCGTACTTCTCCACCTGTTTCAGGGAGACCGAAGGGGAGGCGGGGAAGACGCCTGCCAGGGACGTGTGTCCCCCGACCACATAGAGGCAGTTCTCCAGCTCTGCTGAGCCGTGACCGAAGCGGGCGATCAGCATGGGCGCCGCCTTGGACCACTCCTCGTGGACGGTGTCATACACCCACACGTCCTTAGAGACCCCGTTCTCGGAGCCCCGGCCCCCGGTCACGTAGACCTTGCAGCCGATGGCGGAGGCGCTGAACTCCTTCCGGGGGCTGGGCAGGTCGGCCTTGGGGATGATCTCCTTGGCCTTGTGGTCCACCTGGTAGATCTTGTCGCACATGAAGGTCTGGCCCCCCAGGATCAGCAGCGTGTGGCCGGCCTTGCGCGGCCGGGCGCAGGGGCTGGTGACCACCCCGTCGTTCTGCAGGATCTTGGTCTTGCAACGGAGCGCCTCGTCTATGATGAGCCTGGTGCGCTCATCGGCCATGAGGAGGGCCTCGCCAGAGACGGCCTCCTTCAGGCAGTCCGCCGGCAGCAGGGCCAGCCGCACGCTCCGGAGGAGCTCGGGCAGGTGGGCCTGCCTCTGCTCCAGGTCATGCTTCACCCACTGGAGGATGGCCTCGAAGACCACACGCTCGTCCTCCGTCTCCAGCTCGTCGCTGGAGATGAGGTCCAGCAGGGTGTCCTTGGACAGGCTGTTGAAGTCCTCACTCTGCCGCACGGTCTCGAAGTGCACCAGGCACATGCGCCAGGAGAACTCGTACAGCCGGCGGCACTGGTGCGCGTCCGACAGCAGCATCATGCCCAGGCAGTTGGAAGGGAAGAGGTTCTTCTCCAGGAACTCGGCGGCGGCGTCACGCACGTCGTGGAACTGCAGCATGTCGCCGGCCTCCAGCAGCGACTCGGCGTTCTCCTCGTTGATGACGATGCGGGACGAGTAGGCAAAGTCCAGCAGCAGCTCCAGCACCTCGGGGTGCAGGTTGTCCTGGAAGTTGACCGTGTCGTCCCGGCTCTCCCGCAGGCCGTGGCTGAACATGGCCTCGAAGTAGCGGCTGGACGCGGCCAACACGGCGCGGTGGCAGGGGAAGGCGCGGTCGCCGGCCCAGAGCGTGACGTCCGTGAACATGCGGTGCTTGCGCAGCGTGTTGAGGTGGGCCAGCACGCAGTCGGGGTGGGAGGCTTTGTGGAAGAGGGTGATGTTCATGGAGCCCGTGCTGCCCCGCGACTTCCGGGTCTCGTGGACGCTGACCGACATGCTGAGCCGACCTGCCGGGGGACAAGGCACAGGTGAGAGGGGCCAGGCCCTGGCTCCCGGTAGGCGCGGCCCGGGCAGCTCACCCTTCAGCCCCTCCCCTCCTCTCTCGGCTCTGCCCCTCCCCTCGGCCACGGGGCCTGGGTCGGTGTGGTGGGAGTGGCTGGTGCCGACCTCTCCTTTCAGAAACTGATTTTTTGGATTTCAGACCAGCTGTGGAACCAAATGTCTTTGGCCTGGAAATGAGCCACCTCTGGGTGAGTCTGAGCTGCGGCTGCGTCCTATGGTCACGGGAACACAGATATGGGGGCCTCAGGCCATTCAGCAGACTTCAGGTCAGAGCAAGGCTAAGTAGCATGGGCCCTGGGCCACATCCCGTTCTCCGGCTGTCCTCTGGGGACACGGCTCAGCCGGGGTAGCCAGGGCTCAGAGAAGCAAAGTGGCTGCCCCAAAGTGCCAGAGCCACGATTCCCACGTGGGCTGTCCGGCTCCAAGCCCCTGCTCTCCGCGGGCCCGAGACAGATTCCGACAGGGTTTTCTGTGGCAGGCTGCACACACTGTGAGCCTGAGGAGCCACACACCCCAAGCAGAGCCCTATGCCCTCCCCCCTGCTCCCAGTGGGACCTGTCCTGAGCTGGGCTCCAAGCAGCACTGGCCAAAGTCCCTCATCGCCCTTGGCCGTGGAAAATTCCCAAGAGCTGCCGCTACAGCCCAAGGGCTTGGTGTAGACGTGTTCTCCAAATCCAGGGTCTTCCAAGGCCTCCTGACCCAGCAGCGATGAGCAAGGATTGGGAGGCAAAGCTGGTTGACCAGTGAGTGGCTCACCTACAAGACACCTGCTCGATTCTGAGGTCCCAAACAAGAGAGCCACAAGAAGGGCCCGGGTGACAGTAAGACATGCGGACCACGAAAGTAGTCCAGATTTGCCTCAGCCGAAGCCCCTAGAAAATCCGGAACGAAAGGAGCTTCCTTAGTCCCTACAGGCGACTCCAAGGATCTTGGGCCACAGCGAGCACCTCATCTGCCCCCACTCGCCATGCCCTACAATGCCAGGCCAGGACTTGGAGCTCAAGGGGCTGCTCTGCATTAGCATCCTGACCCCCCCCAAAGCCTGTGCTACGTTCTTCCTACTGGTAATGAGCCCCCCTCAAAAAAACCCAAACCTCTTCTTTTCCCTTTTTAATTTTCAAAAGTATATAACCCCCCCCCAAGAAAAAGTATATAACCCCCAACCCCCACTCTGAGTCAATTTTCTGCTTAAGTAATAATCTGGTAAAGGAAGGAAGCGATTTCATGCTTTGCCGAGACTGTAAATTAGCGTCCAAGAGCTCTGCTGTCTCTCTCGCTCACTCCTCCCCCAGCAAAGAACCAGAGAAACCACAGCCTGACGGGATCTGAGCTGCCTGGGCAAGGTCCCTGCTCCCGGGCCCGGGCAGGAAAGAGGCAGGGGCTGGGACTGGCTCTGCTGCTCCTGGCCCCCAAGCTCCAGGCAGGTGATCCGCCAGGGACACTGCTGTGCACACCTGCCACTGCAGGCCACCAGGCTCGAGGTTTCGAGGTTAGCCCACGGGGGTGGGAGGTGCTGCCGGCACGAGGGTAAGAGAGTTGGGCCCAGGTCCAGGCTGGACCAGATGTTCTCCGTTCAGCCACCACCCTGGGGCACCTGTCCCCCGAACCCCCATTTTCCCTTCCGTGAAACAAAGTCCCTATCCTGCTCAGAGGACCTCAGAGTCACTCAGTTGTTGGCAGCTATTTACAGAGCATGACCTCTGAGCCTGGCTCTGGGACTGGGAGGCCCAGAGATCGAGAAGCTCCAATGGCCTGGCCCACAGAGGCTTTACTGGCAGCTCCGCACTCGGCCCAGACCCAAATTCCAGACACTGCAACACATTTCCCCAAATCTTGCTCACAGACACTTTTCCAAATGCAGCCATTCATCGAGTGACCCCATCCACCCTGTCCCCACTGTGCCTGGGCTGAAGAGGACCTGTGTGCCAAGCTGGGGGGATCCTCCAAGGACTCTGATTCAGGGAACCGGGCGGAGACTCCTTATGGGGGGGCTAAGTGCGGGACAAAGCAGGACTCAAAGAATGAGAAAGCGTCAAAAAGCAGGGCAAACCCAAGCGGAGCAGCCGTATCTGCCCCAAGAACGAGGTCAAGTGGTGAGCTCTCCAAAGCCAATGCTGACTGAGCAGCCCAGGGCTCCAGAGCTGACTGACGTCTTGCTCAGCACCAAGATGCCTGCCCACTGACGCAAATCCCCTGCACAAGCGGAGAGCCAGACCTGGGCGCACACCCAAGCAGGTTCCCACCCCCAGAGAGCGGCCTGTCTGGGCACCTCCCTGCCGAGGGCAGAGGCACCTGCTTGGCTGTTGCCCCAGATGTCCCACCTCCTTCTGGGCAGTGCCTGTTCCGAGCCAATCCTCCGGTGACAGCAGCCATCAGGCGTGCACTGACTGGCCCCGGACCCTGAGGCGAGGTGATCCCATCCCAGAAGTATCATGACTCCACGAGGTGGAGGGTCTCGTTACCCCAGTTCACAGATGAGGACGCTGAGGCCCAGACCCAGGAAGGGAATCATAGGAGCTGCACGTCTCCGACCGGGCCCACAGGTCCAGGGCTATGCTTCAGCTCCGGGCTGGCCGGCATGGGAGCACAGGCCTCAGAGCTGGGGGCCCCAGGCGCTACCTGCCCTGTGGCGGGCTCCTCACCTCACTCACAAAACATCGGGAAGCCGGTCACCTCCACCCTAACACGTCCAGGAGAGCACGCCGCATTTCCTCCGAACCTGCTGCCTCCACCCCCGCCCAGGAAAATGGGCAATGGCACCAACTTGCTCCTTCTTACTCGGGCCCAATCTCCAGGGTCCCCCCATCCCTCCCACCAGCAACACCTAGCCCTCAGCAAGTCCTGTGGCTCTGCCTCCTGAGTCCTGAGTCTGAACCTTCTCCCTGCCTCCATCCCACCCCTGGACTACTGGAAACCCCCCACCCAGTTCTGTTTCTGCACTCCGAGATCTGGGTTCCCTCCAGACACCAGATGGATCCTCAGCTAGATCCCATCACGCCCAGTCACAACCCACCAGGGGATGTCCCAGCACCCTCAGTGAAATCCCAAGTTGTCACTGTGGCCACCAGGCCCCACATGAGTTGACCCTTCCTCACTGGCTGCCCTCTCTCCTCACATCCTGCCACCTCCCACCCTGCTCTCCCCCTCAGGCCACACTGGACTCCTTACCGGGCCTCAGGACCTTTTCACATGCTGCTGCTTTGGCTGAAGGCTCCCCTGTTGTCACTTCATTTCTGCATGGCTCACTCTGTCACCTCCTCAGAGGGTGACCTGACCACCTTTGGAGGTCACCTCCTCTCCACCCCTCACCCCCTTCTGCCCTCCTCACAGCACCCACCGCTACATAACATTATGCATTTGTCTCCTATCTCCCCAACCTGCTGAAGGTGGGGACCACATGTGGGGCTAAATGATGTGACCCCAACATGCAGTGGGACCTGGCACAGAGCAGCCACTCGATCTGACTGAATGAACCCACTGGGCCCTGCCTTTGCTCATGACGAAGCCTGGGGACATGTACAAGGCATGAAACTCACTCCACTTGACGTCCACTGGAGCACACGGAGAACATGGAGGCTGGGATGAAGGCTGGGAGGGTGGGGGGGCCGCAACAATGGACACTCCCTGCCTCCGTCAGCACTGACTGCCCTGACCGCTGTCAGAACCAGCCTCCTCTGCTCCAGGTGTTTGGGCTGGAGCATTCGGGCCTGGCTGGCCGAAGCGGCCCAACCCTGAGCCCTGGGACTGCCCGAATGGGACCCTGGCCTAGCTGACCAGTGTGCCGTCCTCCTAGCCACCACGATGGGTCAAGGAGACTCTAGTCCACGACATTTACTGGAACTACAGGGAACGAAGCAGGTGCAGATGGGCCTGGAGCAGGGCAGGGGACTGGATGGTGGCCATGCTGCCCAAGACAGGAGCTGCACGGAGGAGGCACAGCGGGGCTCCTTGTCCCCGCCGAGCTTGAAGCCGGGCTGCCTCTCCCCTTCCTTTTTGTCTGCCAGGGTTTCTGTCCCTGGCCTCTTAGAGTCCGCACCAGGACAAGCACTCACTGAACATCAGTTCCCCGGGCCGGCGACCAAAGGCTGTGCTCCTTGCTCAGGGGTCTCTGCTGTGTGGATCCCTCCGCCCTTTCCACCTGCAGGGAGGCCATGGGTTCTAGCATGGGTTCTAGGAGCATGCGTTCTAGGAGCTGGTTTTCCGTGTTCACTAGCAGTTACACACATAGCCCTATGCAGGGCAGGGGATACACAGAGTGTGGGACACTCCAGTGTCCCGTCCAGTGGCAGGAGGGGCGGGCGTTCGAGAGCGTGTGTTCAAGGGCCGCCTCCTTGGCTCCCTGCCTTGGGGGCCACGATAAATCAGATGCTCTCATGCTGTGTGCGTGAGAACTATTCTGATTACCTAAGCGTCACCCTGGGCTTTGATGGATTTAAGGCACGTGACGTAACAGCCATGTCCCAGTCTAGCAATTCCTTATTCTGCTGAGGGGCACTGATCCACCTCAGACAACACCTCTGCTCCCCACACCGCAGTCCTCACCTGCACAGAAGCAGTTAAAATGCACCAATAACCATGTGCCCTGCTCGTTTCTCCCATCATCCTTGGAAAGTTGACTATATGCACAAGGAAACAAAGTAGCCAAGGGGGTAAGACCTCCGGAAGGAAGAAACTCGCCATGCTCTCCGAAGATCCCAGCCCCAGAAAGCTAAAGGCCTCCGTTCTCCGAGAAAAAATGCACCACAGACGATCAAAGCAGCTGTCGAGGGGCGCCTGGGGTGGCTCAGTCGGTTAAGAGTCCGACTCTTGATTTTGGCTCAGGTCCTGATCTCAGAGACAGAGCCCTGCGTTGGGGAGTCTCTCCCTCTGCTCCTCCCCCCATGCTCTTTCTAAAATATGTAAGTAAATCTTTAAAAAAAAAAAACACCCAAAAACCCTGCTGTTGATGCCCCTGTCCAGAAGGCCTGACTGCATTTGGCTGTAGCACAAACCCCCTCCCCGCCTCCCTCCACCAGCCAGGAGTGCGCGCTCCTCAAAATGAGGATGAACTCTACTGCTGTTCCCTGGAGGCCGGAAGGAAAGCCCAGGGCCGGGCTGGTGGGCTGCAGGTAATGTGGCTCCGACTCACTCATCAACTGTAAGCTGCCCGAGCAATTCCCATGTGGCACATACTGGGTGTGGGAGGAGATGATGGACAGAGACAGGCTCCTGCCCCCGCGGGGCTGCGCTCTGGGGCCGGCAGCCGGGGGGTGCGGTGGCGGACAGACCAGCAGTGAGGAAACAGGTCAGTGAGTGAGGAAAATAAAACAGCAGTGGGCCACGGTGACAAGACGGTGGGGTCACTCAGGCCCCTGTGAAGAGGGGACACGTGAACTGAAGCTTCACTGATGAGCCGGAGCCAGGGTGTGATGACAGGGAAAGGAAGGTTCTAGGTGTAGGAACTGCAAACACAAAGGCTAGGCAGAAACAAGGCTGGCTCCCACTCAGGGAAGAGAAAGGCCAGGGGCACAGTCACACCGGGCTGGGGCAGGACCAGAGATGCCCACAAACTGTGACACAGCTCCCAGTGATAGGCGGGGTCCATGTCCCCTCCCTTTGTGCCTGAGTGGGTTCTGTGGCCGCACTGTGACTGACCAAACGGAGCCAAAGAGACCCTGGGCCCACTGCTGGGCCCAGACCTTCAGAGCCTGGCGGCTTCCACGCCGTCTCTCGCAGTGCTCACTCGAGGGGAGGCTAGACGACGTGAGCCCACCACACGTCGACACGCCGCCGGCCTGCCACGTGGGTGAGAGAGTGGCCTGGCCACTCCCCATCCATCTGGCCATGAGCCCAGGCGCCAGACATGCACGTGAAGAACTCACCTCGCACAGCCCAGCTGGTCCGAACTGGGGCACCAGACACAGGACCCCGGTGACTGCGAAGGTCACCCACCGCCCAACCTCAAAGCCCGAGACCAATCCTGACCAAGCACCTGCTGGATACCAGGTGATGCCGAAGGCCAAAAAACAAGACGGCGAGGTCCTAAGACCTCTTGGGCCGCACAGCACATGCATCACACCAAGGCTAATGTGCGAGCAGGACGGGAGAGGGCCAGGGGAGAGGCCGCCAGTACTCTGCAGACTCCGGTGGGATTCTGCCCCAGCTGTGCTGACAACTGTGACGACTGTGACGGAGGGAGCAGAGATCAAAGTTCCTCAAGGCCACTGGTTAGAACGGGCCACTGAAGACCAGGCAGCCATTACTGTGTGTCATTGGGAAAGTTAATTTGTCTCTCTGGGTCTGTTTTCTTCAACCACAGAGGGACACGGAGAACAAGTGAGAGACAACTGAGACAGTAAATGATGAGCATTTCGAGTGGCCTGGTCACGCTCCCTCTGTGGGCTGTTTCAGTACTGCCACTTGTTACCACTGTCACCGAACAAAGAACAGACGCTCCTGAGCCTCACTCCATCCCCACCCTCCGCTCTGGGTTTTCTGTTTTGTTTTTTCGTTTTGCCTTTTTTTTTTTTTTTCAAGTAAGTGCTAGGCCCAACATGAGACTTGAACTCACGACCCTGAGATCAAGACTCCCACGTCCCACCTACGGAGCCAGCCGGGAGCCCCTGCCCTCTGCTTTGATTAACGCAATTTGCCCTGTCTATACTATTCATTTATAAGTTGTTTGATTTTTTAATGATTATGTAATACTTTTGCGATCAGAAAAAACACCGAAGGTGTGTGTCAGGCCGGCTGGATCTGGGTGTCTCCGGGAACTGTAAAAACGAAGGAGTTACATGCTACGAAACACCGCACGGGCACTGGGCTGTGTGATGCAACACGCCTTCCAGGCGGGGATCTTGGGGTGGCCTCGTGACCCGGGCAGCTCAAGTGCCCGCCTGCCCCACCCCCACATCTGGGGACCCAAGCACCTCAGGGAGCCCACAGGGTGCAGGGGTATCCATTCTTGCATTTTTCAAGTGGAAAGCAAACTAAGCACCCTTACAAAGCACACAGATCTAATTGTTAACTGAAAGCAAAATCACTATGATCACGGTAACTGAATCAGAGGCACGGATCATTCAAAACACAAGTGTATCATCAGACAAAGGGTCCTTTCCCTAAATGCCTCTGCCTCTCAAGAGTCCTTTCTTTAAAAAAATAAAACTTTATACACATTCGAAAACTTGTATGTATCCTGTTTTTAATTTAAAATGCAAACGATTAGAACTACTTATACTTTTTGCTGTGTCTCTACTTCGATTTTGTTTTCCATCTCTATTGTGAAAGATCTCAAGCCTGCAGTAAAGTCACGAGAATTGTGTAACACACACCTGCTCAATGTGGTTGGTCGGCTGGATGCAACGTTGCCCCACCCCAGCACACAGCCTCACCCCTGTCCCTCCTGCAGGGGAATGGCTTGGCTACCGGGACAGTTCTAGAACAGAGCACGGCTCAGGGAAGGGGTGAGGGTGTTGCTTCATCCAGCTCTGGGTTCCAAGCAGGTTCCTCTTTCGGCAGCACCAACATGACCCTGCCTCAGGCGGCCCCCCATGAAAGGGAGACATCAGCCCGCCCCTGAGCTCACCTCCCCACAGGGCAGAATCCCAGCCAACTTGGAGATCTCCGGCAGACCACACTGCGGGACAGCCTGGTTCTCTCGCCTGCAGTTCTGAGGTCAGGACCACCAGTGCCACTGTACCCTCTCAAACGTGCCCGGCTCCCCGCACGGTGTGTCCCCTGGTGAGCAGCGAGTCCTATGGCTTCCCTACACATGGCCCACCTGTCCAGTGCGGCCAAAGCCTGGAAGGGGAAGGGAGGTCCCAGGAGACCCAGAGGGGGTGGGCTAAGACTTCATTGCCTTCTCCCCATGGTTTACAGCCTTTTCACTTAATGCCCCCAAACGTTAGGCACACTTGAGGCAGGCCAGCCTCGTTGGCTTCCATGATTGATCGCAAAGTTCCAGTCTGTTGCAGCCTCTGCTGGCCGGGAAGTCGGGGGGCTATTATTACTCCACTGATGTGGAAACACCGCTCTGGGTAAGGGCTCGGGGCTGCGCTGGCTTACCTGGGGCAAGAGGCTCTGCCTTCCCAGAGGAGGCACAGGACAGGAGGTAAGGGGTCAAGGCTGTACAACCCTGCTGGGAGATGAAGCAACACTTGTTGCAAAGCCTCAGCGGGGAATTCCAGCCAGGAGGGGAGCCAGACCAAAGGCATGGCTACCATGGGCCTCTGCTGTGCTGGGCATCTCACCCAGAAGGTGCGATCCCCGTAATCAAGCCTGACATGATCGGGACCGTCCGCTTTAATCAGGATGGGCTAGGTTACGCTGCATCAACAAACACCCCCAAACATCAGGGCCTTCAGAGGATGGAGGTTTCTCCCTTGCTCATACTACATGCATCACAGTTCGGTGGTGGCAGGTAGGGGAGTGCGGGAGAGTTCTTGTCATCATCGTCAGCCCCATCAACCCCGAGGACAGAGCAGCGCTGTGTCATCCGTCGGTATGCCAACGGGAAAAGGGAGAGGGCTCTGGAACGTGAGCACCGGCAACCCCATGCTTGGCCTGGAAGACGCGCAGCACTTCTGCTCCCATCTCATTGCCCGAAACCAGGCCCACGGCTTCACTCGCCCGTGAGCGCCCGGAGTGCACTCCTGCCATCTGTCCCACCACTTCTGTCCTCTGTCCGTGACAGCAGGAGCTCTGGGATTCAGGGCTGAATCACAGTGCTCAAGTACTTGCTACCTAGGAGGCACTGTTCGTCACGCTTTCTGTGCTAACTTGTCCATCTCCCTGCGGCCTTACGTACGAGCACTGCCTGCAGCTCCCTGGCTGGACCCGGGCGATGAGCTCCCTCCACTGTACTCTGTGCACCCAACGTCACGAGGCTGCTTGGGGTGCAGATCCCTCTCACTCTTTCCCAGGCACCAAAGGACAGAGGAGATCTGGGGGCCACAGCCTGGGGTTCCACACCGGACACTCTCTTCTCTATCTACCCCTTGGAGCCACCCCTGTCAACCAGCTTCCGTGCACCCGGGGCAGTGCCACCTTGCAGAAAATGAAGCCTCCATGCCCCAGGATATCCAACGTGGGTGATGAACTAACTTTCCTCCTGTGCACTGTGAAGGGTCTTCATGAGAAAGCTGCCTCTAGGGTCATTTGGTGGGTCCTATTCAGGTGAGGACACCCAGCTGAGCAAGGCCGCCTCAGGGAAAGGATCTGTGGTCTCCCGTGCCTTGTCCAGCTGCTCCAAGACAATGTAAGGATTTTGCCAGCTCCGCACCGGCAAGGTTTTGTGTCTTAGGAGAAGCCATCTTGCTCAGGAGAGAAGCAGAGGCACCGTGTGGGCAGCCTCAGCCCTGGGCGGTCAGCACCCCGTTCTCTGCCCGGACCCTGACTTCCCACGGCGTGAGCTCCACGGACCAAGTGAGACAGGCCAAGAGGCACACCCAGGAGCTCAGTCATTTTTACTGAGAAGACAATGTAAGAGCGAAGTGGAAGATACGAGATGTAAATCCCCCAGAATTACAACCCTGAACACAGGCCTTTTCCTGAGGGTTTTCCTGAGGGTGAGGGGATAGGGAGGTTGTGGCTGAGGACACTGCCCTAAGGGGCGAAAACGAGTTCTTGCGGGATGAAAATCTTGTGTGTGCATTTTTTTTTTTTTTAAGATTTTATTTATTTGAGACAGAGAGAGACAAAGAGAGAGAGAGCATGAGCACGGAGAGGGACAGACGGAGAAGCAGACTGCCCTCTGAGCAGGGAGCCCGATGTGGGGCTCGATCTCAGGACCCCAGGATCATGACCTAAGTCAAAGTCAGACACTCAAACAACTAAGCTACCCAGGCGCCCCTCTTGTTCTTTTTATGTACAAAGCACAGATATACACACAGTACCTGGACTTACAGTATATCTGGTATTAAGGAAGGGGTAAGCACAGTTGGGGAAAAAAGGTCTAAAAAGGTTTTGGGGGAAGGCGATAAGGTTAAGAAACACTGCGGAACTGTTTTCACTTTGGCTTATTTTCCCCTTTAATCCCCAAATAGTTTACACTGTTGCAGTTATGGAACCCTATTTTACATTGTTTTTACCTATTTACATAGTTTCCAAATTCCTATCCTTCATTCACTATTGAACAAGGTTAATTAAGTGCCTGCTGCTTACAGGCACTGGGATCCACAGCCTTTCCGCTCCCTTAGCAAATAGCCCAGTGTCTCTGTGGTTGCCAAATGTAACTTCCAAGGTCTGTGAAATATACAACAACCATCTAGGTCATTCATCCAGTTTTAAAACTTTTTACCCGAAGAATAACATTTTTTGCTTATGTTGAATTACTGTATTCTCTAGGGATAAAATCTACGGAGAAGAATCACAGGTGCTTGATGTCCTATTGTCCTAAAAGTTCTGCTTACACACGCTTAAACTGCCCCTGCAACAAAGCGTCTTCTTACAGCTAAGGCGGATGGTGGTGTAGACAGCACCAAATTCATCAGGGCGGGACAGAGAGAAGGTACCACATCCCGTTCCCCCTCAGCTCAGTGGGGGCCGCCTGGACCATCTCTGGCCCCCAAAGCTGGGAGTCTGCAAGTCCAGCTGTCCCTCCAGCTGGGAGCAGGGCCAATGAAATGGACACCACTGCTCTAATCAGAGAGGGGACAGAGGACTCCGCGCTCAGGCTCACCCATCTGTTGAAATAACTTGTTTCCTCTTACTTATCCAGAGTGAGACAGAGAGAAACAAAGAGGGGCAGAGAGAACAGTCCCCTCCAAAGGAAACATTGCATCATGGTCTTGGGTTCCTCCCTCCTCGGAAGGACTGGCCTGGCCCTTAGCAAAGAGAGGAGGGGCTGGGGACCCGGAGGGAGGCGGTCTCTTTTCCTGTCTGGTCCCTTATAAGATTCTCAGAGCCCCACAGATGGAGCCATTAAAAGCACTCTGGCCTAGATATCATTTTCAATGAGCCACCTGGAGCAACAGTCTTGGAGGAAAATGAATATGCAGACTAGAACAGGGAGAAAAAAACCAACAAAAACACCAAGAGTAAAGCCCTGGCCATTTCCTCGTAGTGGGTCTTTCTCCCCGTTTATTCTTCTCCAGGCTGTCGGTGTGACTGTCGAACTGGAATCAGAATGCTCCTCAATTCCTAACACCCAAGACATAAGCTCTGTCTTTTCTCTTCCCATTGAGGGCCGGGCGCAGGGGAGTGTAGCTGGAGAGCAATTCAGAGTATCTTTCAAAATGACAAATGCAGGTGCCCTCTGCCCCAGCATTTCCACGCCTGGGAACCTTGCCCTCAGTCTCATTTGCACATGAACTTTTTGGCTGCAAAACAACTGCAATGTTCATAACTAAGAGTCCTAGTCAAATAAACCTTGGTTCATTCATAGAGTGTAATACTATGTAGCCCAAAATATATATATTAAGCAAGTGGTTTCCATGCTACCATGACAAGCGCTGTGGATGGGAGGCTTTTACGTCTGCTAGAAACCAGAGTACCTCTGCACACACGCAGACACCACACACAGCCGTGGGCGTGTGCACAGACTACCTCCGGGAGGCTGTGTAAGAAACTGGTTGACAGTAGGGCCACTGGCAAGAACAGGGGAGATCCCTACCCCTCTGCACTGATTTCTGTGCCAGGTACAATATCACTTTTTCAAAACCCTGCAGGAACCTTTGTGCCAGCTGCTTTTAAATGCATTCTCTCGCTTAATCCTTACGCCACTTCTTCAAGGTCCCAACTGTACAGACGGGCCAACTGAGGCTCAGAGAAGATTAAAAAACTGCACACACAACCTCAGTATTCAAAGCTGTTTTGCTCCCAAGTCCCTGCTCAGAGAGCACAATGCGGGTTATTTATGAAGACAAAGAACCTTCCTGGCCACAAATGCTGTGTACAGCTGAACAGGAGATGGTACTTTAAATGAAAACCTTTGATTTCTCGAGCACCCCTGTTCCATGGAGCAAACCTGCATCTTCCCTCCTGGGCTTTGGGAAAGAAGGAAGCGCGTGCAGGTGTGTCTCCCTGCCAGGCTTAGTACCGCCGGAAGGGTGCCCGCTGCCGAAGACCAGATCCAAGATACGGGGTTTCCGTCAGGCATCGGCCTTCCCCCCTGCCTGGAAAACAGCCACTGTGCATCTGGGGCCTCCCCTCTTGCTGCTACTGCCTCGTCCGTGATGTGAGACCTATGCTGGTATTCAGACGCCCGGTCAGTGCCCTTGTTTCCGCATTTGTCAAATGGGTGTGAAAATCACCACACCCACCGGAGCAGACTGCTGAGGGACTAAAGAGGGGAAATTAAGGCAGCGAGCTGGGCTCAGGGCCTGGCACCCAGCTCCCAGTTCCCAGGTGCTCTGGGCCGCACCGTGCACTCAAGATGTTTGTTGTAAAATGTTTTCATTGAAGAATGTAGAATGAGGAAATCCAGCCTCACGAGAATGGGTTGTCGGAAAAGGAAGGAAGCTGTAAGAGCCTTTTCAGATAATTTAGGATATTCCTCTCTGATACCTCCCCAAGGCCTGAGCAGCAGTAGCCTCCTACAGATTAACTGCAGTATGGACCCTGAGCGTGAATCTGTGAACTCTTGTCCTCTGTGATGTTCTGGTCTCCCAGTCTATCTTGCACTCTGAATGGGTTTTTCACACATGCATGCTTTGGTAACACCGTGCAATGGTCACTTGGAAAACATCAGCTCACTAAGCCATGCACCTGGAGAGATTAGTGAAAAAGACAAATAACAGCTTGGTATTGCCATGAAAACAGTTTTGACCTTGGGGACCCCTAAAAGAAACTCCGGGATCTTCCTAACCACACTTCAAGAACACCGGGTTAGCAGAACGCCCTTACCCTCCATGTTTTTGTTAAGAAGTCAGAGGAAAACTACGGAAAGCATGGAGCGGGTGACGGCAGGATGGCCTGCTCGTGCGGGTCTCGGCCCCCTCCCTAGCTTGCGTGGGGGTGCGCTCACAGGGGCTAGCACTTTCTACCCTGTGGCTGGCGGGCCTCCCCACCTGCCCTGGTACCTCCCTTCTTCTGGCCTGCCCTGCTCCTCCCCTCATTACCAGCCACTTTCTTACCACAGGACCCCCTCATTCTCCCCCAAAATAACAGATCTGGGTACTTTGTACTGGGCAGGGCCTCAGACAGCAAACTACAGGGGCCGTGCACGGGCTGCTGCCTTTGGGCTTTGCAGCTGATAATTCTTGGTCTCTTGAAATTACATATGTGTGTATATTTATAGCCAAATACATGGGTGCCCAGAAATTGCAACTCATTCATATATACATTTTTAGCACATCGCTTGGCCACCAAGTTCCATTAAATCTTCCTTCCTGGGTTCCTTGTGTCACTAGTCCTACACTGGAGACAAGGTGAGGCCTTCCTCACTGCATGCTTGGCTGTGAGGGGCCCCTGTCCCCAACGTGTCCCCCTTCCCCCCCAGCAATCTGAGGCCAAATGCTTTGCTCCTGACCACCAGTCTCTCCTGCTCAAGAGCCTTCAAGGAGGCTTGGACATCCAAGCCTTGTTCAGTCTGTCCCCCACTCCAGCCTCATCACCTACCCCAGCCCCTCTCCCTGCCGCCAAGCACGCAGACACAGGCTGACCTTTCCAGCTCTCCCCTCCGACCTTTTGGCCCTCAAGTCTCAACTCCTCCACGAGACCTCAGCTCACCATCACAGCCCCTCTGGACTTGGCAGCTGGCATGCAGACAGCCCTGCACACACAAGATGCTCAAAAAAGTACCCAGATAAAGAATCTGAGCACCTACTATGTGCAGGGCTCCATGCTATGTACCGGGGACATGGCAGTGAGTAAATACACGTTTTCGTCTTGTTTCCTGCAGTTAACGTTCTGATACCCATTGATTCTTTGAGCACTGTGGTGTTTCTTGTCTGGCACTCTTTATTCCTTCAGGTCATTGTATATTGTGCCCTTTATTTAATTTCCAACTCCTAGAGGACAGTATTCTGTGTCATTTTGTTGCCTAGAATATATGCAAAGCTAGTCAATGTGGCTGAAGGGGAAGTGGATTAATCACAACATCCACTGGACTAAGAATCAGAAAGTTCCGGACATCTGTCAAACCCACGGGAGAGGCTCCTGGCGTCTGCTGTATTAACTTGCAATATGACTGTCATGTTTCATATTTAAGTATTTTAAGTGCTAGATGGGAAAGAGCAACCCTCAACCCTGTCCTGGATGGTGTTCCAGAAATTGTAGGAATCACACCGGAGACGCCGACGAACAAGGCGGCTCGGCTCTAAGCCCACGGTTCCAAACCCCAGTACTGCTGTTTGTACCTATATGACTGGCCCCAGATAAATACACTCCCTGAGCCTCAGTCTTCTCATCTGGAAAATGGGGGTGAAAATAACTGTCTCTACGTCAAAGTACTGTCGTGGGAATTAAAGGAGAGAATCCAGGGGAAGAGCTTGGTACAACGGGGCACACAAAATTCACTCCATTCATGAAAGCTGCTGCTCTCCAAACTGTTGTAGCCCCTGGTGGCAGGAGCCCTGTGGTGGGAACATGCAAAGATGGCCGGTCCCCTGACCTCCAGCCTGGCCTTAGTCCTGTGACCTACATGGCACGCTTGCCACGTTACCCACACGGCAAAGGAATCTGCAGATATAATTAATGGTGTTGCTAACTGATCAGGTGACCTAGAAACAAAGAGGTTACCTGGGTGGGCCTGGCCTAATCACAGGAGCCCTTTACAGCAGTTTGCTCTGGCGGATCACAGAAGTGGATGCGAGAGATTTGCAGCAGGAGAGCATGTGATATCCCCACTCCGGGTCTGGAGATGGAGGGAGCCATGTGGCACCAAATGTGGCAGCTTCGAGAAGCCGAGATCAGCATCCAGATGACAGCCAGAGTGGACGGGGGGCCTGAGTCCTGCAGCCACCAGGGACTTGACTATGCCAACAACCTGAATGGCCAGGAAGCAAACTCTCCCCCAGGGCCTCAGGGTAAGAGCTCAGTCAATACCTTGACCTTGGACTTCGGGTCCAAGACCCTAAGCACAGAATTCAGTGCAGCCAGCTCAGGCTTCTGCCCTCCAGCGCTATGGGCAAATAAATAGGTACAGCTGAAGCCACTACGTTGGTGGTGATTTGTTATGCAGCAACAGGATCTAATAGACGCCCCCTTGACCTCAAACCATAATGCATATGGGGAAAAGCATTCCAGGTGCTTGTCCAAAGGGTCTGGGGACCATTCGCACCTTCTGTATCCTTAATCACTTCACAGGTGGTGCTTGAGAGCCGGGACTGTCTTACTCATGTCTACTCCTAGCACTTAGCAATGCAGGTATCATATAGAAGGCTCTCAATAATTTCACCGAACATAATGTCAACTTCCAGGGCACTCAGGAACGGAATGGCTTAGCTGGTTAGCTTCAGTCCCACGACCAGCCAGTTAGAAGGCGTTCAGGTGCAATTATCTGGGCAAAACCAGGCATGGCCTCTTTTTGGCCTCGAGGAGATCTCCAGACATTGCCGGTGGTCAGGGGAAGCCACTCAGCGACCAGGGGAGGTACGTGTCCACATGCAAAGTGTCTTGCTTTACACACCAACCGACTATGCTGTGGCCCCCGCCTCAGCCTGCGGCAGCCTCCCAGGGCTTGGCTGGCCAACCAAACCCTGACATTTGGCTTGTAATTGTACCTTCCAGTAAAAAGTCCTAGTTGGAGCGGTAAATATAGCAGCTGTGACTTCCCACAGCACAGCTACACCAGCCTATGTCAGGGCCTGAAAGGAAACCTGGCGATCTGGTCTCATGCTAGCTACAGGAAACGCCTGCAAGCTGGGCTCAGGCTGGCAGCAAGTGGCACCCAGTGAGGGCAGCCCCCTCGTGCCTCTGCCGCCGGTGGACTACCCTCAAATCAGCTCCCAAGATGCTCCCCTCACTCCCTCCCTGAAAATCCCAACCTTTGGCATCAGGGGATGTCTGAGAAATGAACAAACTTGCCGGCAGCCAGGCTCCCTACCTTCCTCTCCTCCTGCTCACTAGCTGCAGACGTACAGAGAGGGGAGGCCCCCTGCCAAGGCCCTCTGGGGGTCCTGTGGCCCCCTCGCGCATCTGCTCTTTATTACACTCTCCCCTGTCTGTCTACCTCCCTCTCTGTCGCCCCCTGTCCCCTGCAGCTATCCTCACCAGGTTGGGCTGGGGGGACAGCAGAAGTCTCCAGCAGGGCTTACGTCTGAGTCATCCCCAGGGTGGCAGGGCTCAGGCCAGCCTGGACGATGTCCCTGGAGCAGAGAGGGGGAGCTGTTAGAGCCCACCTGGGGAATGACAGGAGAACCTGGCTACAGCTTCCCCAGGCACTGGAATCCTGGCAGTCATTAATTCCTCCAGGGGCCCAGGACACAGGGCTGCCAGCCCCCTGGGTCCCCCATCACAGGGCCTGATGCCACCCAGGAACCACACGGGAGTGGTTTTCCCTGGCCCCAGACTCCTCCTTTCTTTCTCTACCAATCTCCAGAGCTTCCCTATCCTTCTGTCTCCGAATCAAGTACAAGGCCCGTTTCATTGATCTTTTGCTTGTTTTAAAGCCTCCTGTCACAGGAAAACAGACAAGGACCCCCAAAGTAATAAACACGGGAATCCATAAAGTTCTAGGAGCCCTAGCCTTTGGTCTAACCAGCAGCTAAACAGGGGGGTCGGCCTGTGGTGACCAATGCCCCTTTCAGAGCCTTTTTATGGATGGGCTAGAGATCTTTCCCTACGCTCCTTCCCTCATTCCTGCAGGTCAGACAGGGAGAAACGTACCTTCTCAGCTAGCCCTCTGACTTCTCTCTCAGGACATGTGAGGGATGCCAGGCAGATGTCCCACCTGAAGCCACCCCAGCCCCTCCCCTAGACACACTGGCTGTTCACAAACACTCGGATTCACTCACATGTTCTGGGCTTCAAATATCTGGCTCTCGCTAGTAAAACCCATGATGTTTGCAGAACTTTTCAGCATAAAATGAACTTTCACGAATGTTTTCCATGCGCCACAAGCAATGCACAGCAGCCTGACAGGGGGCAGGGCAGGGACTGAAAGGGCCTCATTTCACAGACGAAGCTCCGCTGGAGGTCAGGAGACCAGCGAGAGGCAGAGCCAGCAATGGCTAAACCTCGATATTCTGGAAAAAACAAAGATGGATGAAAACAAAAAGAGGAAGCCTGGATGAACTGGATCACTTTTTTTTGGTTTGCTTGTTTTAAAGGAATAATGAGATCTTTATCCCCTGTCCCCATCACATGAGCTGAGAGTGAAAACATGGATAATATCAAGTATTATCAAGTAAGGGTGAGAATGTGGGCAAACGGGCTCCCAGACACCGTCGGTGGGTGAGTGGCCTGCCTGAGTCTTCGGGAAAGGCATTCAGCTTTGACAACAAACATTTAAAAATCAGAAAGACGCACGATCCAGGGCATCCGCGACTTCATGGACTGTATGAAAGGGCAGGGAGGATGGGACAGGACCTAATGTTCTCCCCCAGGGAGGCTGAGATGGAAACTAGTGACTGGGCCACACGGGAGTGTCGTGCAGCTGGAAGATGGGCAGGAGCACCGCCACACATGGGGCCACAGAAGCTGTGCACAAAACACAGAAAAACGGTGGCCAGAAGGGGGTGCGCCAAACCGATGACAGATACCAAGGGCGGGGGGGACTTCCCAGGCCACGCTGCATTTTTCTCTCTCGTTGTTCGTTGATAAAGGGAATCTACTGAAGTGTTACCCAAGTGAAGGGAAACAATTAAACAGCTTAAAGGAACGCGTTTTCCTTGGCCTCCCTAGGAATCAGAAGATTACAGCGGTTGCTGGCTGCCTCTATCTCTAGCTAGATCCACCCCACCCCCCCGAAACCATGCTGTTCCCAGCCTGTACACTCACTTGCTCCCTGCCCCGCACGCCCTTCCTCAGATCTTCCCGTGGGTGCCTCCGTCCAGTCTTGCAGGTCTCCACTCAAAGGTCACCAGCCCAGAGAGGCCTTCTTTAGGCCCCCTCGGTCACCCACCTTGACCTTTTCCTCCTCATCCGCGTCCAGCAGCCCCAATGGCAGCTGTGTTTATTTTGTCTATCTGGCCCCTGTTGAAGAGGGGCTCCAGGATGGTGGGGACTGTGCCTTGTTTTCTGCTGCATCCCAGAGCCTGGTAGAGATGGCCTAAAATATTCACTGGACCCATTTGGAATGGAGATGCTAGGAACAGTCTACTCTTCACCTCTCCAATGGGGAAAGTGAGGCGGGCTCTTGCCATGCCACTCACTCTTTAGCAGTGTGCCACAACGACCCGACTACCAGCCTGCCTCACACATCAGGGGCCGAACTTCCAAGAAAGGACTCCCTTTGAACCTGACTTCTTTTTCCAAGTTTCTAGTCCAGGATGAGCCATTCAGAAGGTGCTAAATAAAGGCTTGCTACATGAATGGAGCTGTATGGCTCTCTCCCTTGGATTTTCAAAGCTGTGAACAGAGGCACACACAGGTTAAGGGACTTGCTGCCCAGGGTCTCACAACACTGGCTAGCACACAGCAGAACTCGAACTCTGGATGCTGGATGTAATGGCTTTCTAGAAAAAGAGCTCCTGTGTCTCTTGGCCCTCGCTCCTGCCCAGACAAATCTGGCCTGGCCAACTGCAAACCTGGCAGGCAGCTCATCATAGAATCGAGTGAGCAAGGCTCCTCTTATCATAATTAGGAAATTAATTTCATTCACCCTAGATTGATCTGTGGTCAGCCTCTCCTTAGGGGCCCAATGAGAACAGGTAGAAAGTAAACAAGGCTTTTTGTTTCCATCCTATCCCTGCATCCTACTCTGGTGGATCGGCTGACAGTAGAAGGTATCTTCTTGGCAGGCAGAAGTGGGTGGGAAATGACACCCAAGGCGAACGTGGTCCTCCCTCTGTCAACAGAGATGCGGTTCTCCCACGGCCCTGCTCAGCCCCCGCCTCCTTGCGGGAGGAGCAATCCAACTGGTCTTGCAGGCACCTCCTTGGCAAAGTCTGGTGTGTAGGAGCCTGGCGCCCTCCTCCTGTCCCCCTGGGCTCACTCCCGAGCCCTACCAATCTTGGGAGGTCTGTGCCCATCTCTCTTCTTGGAAGTGGCCCATCTGTGGGGACATCTGTGGGCTAGGTCCCACCCCATCCATTTTGGGATTGGGAGAGATGTGTCAGCCTAAGTGCTCCCACACCTGCCGCCCAGATCCCTGCCTGGGACCAGCCAGAGCAACCGCGGGAAGTAAGTCATCCACCTGCCACCTTCCTTTGGGCCAGCTTTGTTCTTCTTTGACCCAGTCCTTCTGGCCTCACCAGCCTCTCATCCATGGGCACCAGTGCCTTTACACCTGGGCCCTGGACTCCAAGGCAGTGGTCAGAGGCAGGGAGCCGAGGGAGGCCTGAGAAACTGGGAAAGTCTGACCCAGTTTCCACTCACCAAGAAAAGAAAGAAAATTGGGAGCCTGCCTACTGTATACCCTTCTCGTTCTACAGGAGGAAAAACTAGGGCCCAGAGAGGGAAAGCGACCTGCCCAGAGCCCCACAGCACACATCAGAGGCAGAGCAGGAAGTCTAGACTCCTGATTTCTAATTTGCCCCGCCACACTCCACTGGCTGCTCTCTATCTCCTCCTGCCCAAGAGGGCTAGGCAAATAACTCAAGCCTATAAAATTACGTGACATCAGAGGCTGCAAGAACTTCTGGGATTTTACAGCAAAACACCTAACAGAAGCATTCTGTTACACTGTGACAGTGTGGCCCAGGCAGCCTGGGCCAGCCTCTGTATGCATCCCGGAGGTGCAGAGACTGCTGTGAGGAGATACGGTGAGATTTCCCAAAGAGGCTGGATTTCTCAGATCACAGAGCCGGTGCTCTGAAGACCAGGTCAATAAGCCACACATGCCTACCTCTGTTCCTCCAAAGGGCATGGACGGGGCTCCGAGGGAAAGGTTCAGCAGTGAGAAAGAACAGTCTCGTGGCACCCGAGGGAGGGGAAAAGGGCGGGTGGAGGTGGCTGGGGCCCAAGAGATCACAGACACATGAGCAGCATCTGAATCCAAGTCTGGTTCCTGAGCCCGAGCTCTTTTTCCCAATCCTGTGCTTGAAGAGACTTAACAGGAAACCCTCCTGTCTCTGAGCTCTCTCTCTGCTCCCACCATCCCCATCCCCACAGCCTAGGGACCTGGAGTCCGCAAGGCAAGTGCCTGCTGGTGACAGGTATCAGCTTTTGCGACCTTTCGACTGGGATGGGGCATTGCTGCTCAGGGGCCTGGTGGTCCAGTGAGGCTGGAACCTGCTGTGGAGGCTGGGCTGGATTCCATCATCCGGGGCAGGCCCAGATTACCAAGGGGAAAGCCCTACTGGGATGAGGTGACTAAAAGCTGTGGATGCACACATACCCTCCCCCCTCCCCAAGCTGTCCCAACTAAGTGTTTTCTGGCTGGGAAAATGCTTCAATAGCTCTGGCTGCCTGAGGCAATTCAATTATGAAATTTACCACATTAAATGAAAACCAGCATCTCAATCAGCCAATTCATTTGCGTCTGGCCACTCTGTTTCCTCCTGCCAGCTCTGTCCACCCCTCCCTGGCCAGGCCACACTCACTCAGAAGACGGGCTGATCTTCGGGGCCCGTAGGGTGGCTTTTCCCCGGACCCCCTGAGCAGAGAGGCGGCAGCCAGAAGCCATCCATCTTCCTGGAGGCTCCCGGGGCTGCTGATTCCACAGCCTCAGAGAAACCCCTCTCTCACTCCCATCTGCATTCTCCCTAACCTCAGCCCGCACCGCCTTGAGCTTGCAAGGTGGGTGGTGGGAGAAGGCCGCTGCCTCAGGGCTCTGCCATTCTCATCTTTACGTTGTCAAGGCATCATCGCTCCAAAAAGCCTTTGCCACCCGTTCCCCTCAGCTCCCCTTGCTGCCTCTATCATTGGGGTACTGTGCACACACCTGTGTGTCCATGTGGCAGGGCCCCCGCTGCCCGGGCCAGCACACTCTTGTCTAGGAGCTCCCAGAGTACAGGGCCCTGATCAAGACCCTTCCGACAAAGACTCAATTAGTCAATTAACAAATGAATGAACAAACCACTCACCGAATAACACTCCCTCCCCAACCCCTGTGAGCATCAGCATCAGCATCAGTGTGGTAGAAGAGGCCAGCCCGCTTTTGCTGCAGACCTCCAAGTCCCAGGCCTGGGTCATCTTCTGCTTCCTGCTCTCCTCCGCCCACACTGGGTGCCCAGAGGCTTGAGAGGCTTTTAAGGAGCACTGGGCTGCAGAGGCTGCCCTGGATGCTGCGTGTGCAGCTCCCCCACAGCCCCTCTGGCTGCACCACAAACATAAATCCAGCTGCAGCCCCAGCCCCAGGATGAAGGTTTCTACCATTTCTCTCTACCTTCCTTTTAGCAACCTCCCTGGAGTCACTTCCTGACAAACGGAATGACTCAAGACCAAGAGGGCTGCCAGGCCCAGAAGACTGACTCCACCACCCTCCTCAGGCACAGCTTGGGGACCCCAGGACCCCTGGTCTCAGAAGGATACCAAATCTGCCCCGGGTGGGATGGACCTTGTGTCCTACTCCCCACTTGCCCCCAGCCCCCAAATGCAAATCTTTAACAACAGTCCCTAGGAATCCTAAAAGCACACCTGGGCCAACTGACCATCAGTCCCACCTATGAAGGGGGAGACAGAGGTCCAGGGTCCCAAAGGGCCTGACACCACATCACTGTCACCATAGTCTGGTCTATGATAAGAAGGGGAGGGGGTTGGTTGGTTCCTGCCTCCTCCCCCTCCCTCGTCGTCGTCGTTCCCCCCCACCCCCACCCCCGACTCCCGCAACTGGCAACTTCACTCTTCACATGGCCGGAGTGAAACCAGAAGGCCCAGACGCCTGGTGTTCTCCGCCCTGGCTCACCAGGTACGGCCAAAGCTCTGGGAGCCTTTCCCCTGCTCAAATCAAGTCAGCAGGGCCCAAGAGTGCCCAGCTTAAACCTGCAGGGGCCTGGGTCGCCCTCCACCCCAATCCCTTTGATCGGGTTTTATAAAGACTTTTCTTTGCACAAAGAAAGTGAAAATGCACCTCCGTGAAAATGCAGACTTCGAAGCTGCAGCACAAAAAAATGTACGGTGCCCCTGGGGGTATAATCTCTCAAAGGAAAAGCTTCTCTAGCAACTAGAGGAGGAAAAGAAGGAGCGGGGGGGGGGGGGGGGGGGG
>CM052896.1:7575754-7637535 GCA_028534135.1 Potos flavus | reverse complement strand
ACGTGGCCGGCCGGGGGCACGGGGGCGGCGGAGGCGGGCCGGGCTCGTGGGGACGACACTGCCCTGGTTAACCCCCGAGCCCCCGCCCGAGCCCCGCACGAGGCAGACGGCCATCGGCCCTCGGCGTCAAGTGCGCGGGGACTTCGCCCAGCCCGGGCACAGAGCCCGGCCGCTCACATCCTCAAACGCAAGCAGCCTCCTCTTTCCAGGATCGATAGTAATTTTTTAAAAAGAGAGTCTGCGGACTCGATGAATCAACCACTCCCAAGGGAAAGAGTTGTAGCTCCCGCGCGCAACATCCATTTGCAAAACAATTCATTCCCTCGCCCGGAGCTCTCTGCAAATACCCTCGCCGGATCCCCAGGCACGCGCGGGGCGGGAGCAGGCGCGGGGACTGGAGAGGCGGTGGCCGACTCCGGCCCCCTCCCTCCCCACCATTGTCCCCGACTCCAGCCCCGAGACCCCGCGGCGGTGGGGGCGGTCCGGGGCCCCGAGGACCGCGGCGCTGCTCCCGGGGCACGCGGCCCCAAGGGGGCTCTCTCAGCCGGGGGCTCCCACGGCGGGGCGCGCAGGTCTCCACACCCCCGGTCCCCACCCAGGGGAGGGGGCGACGGTGACAAGTGCCAGCCCGGCGGCTGGGGCGCGCGTCTAGACCGGCCCGAGGCCGGCGCCCCCCTCCCAGCCCGGCTCGGCCCCGCCACTCACCGCTCGGGGCGCCGCCGCCCGCCGCGCTCGTCACCCCGGGTCGGTCGCCCCGCTCAGAGGCCCCGCGCGAGGCTCCACAGCCCGGGCCGCCGCCGCCGCCGCCGCCGCTCCCCTCCCCTGGCTCGCCACAGCCGGAGAGCGCTGCCGCTGCGGTACAGCCGAGGCGCCGCCAACAAACTAGTTTCTCAGGCCTTCCCGCCCCGCCTCCCGGCGCGAAGCCAATCAGAAGCGGCGCCTCTGTGACGGATGGCCGGCCAAACCCGTAGTTCAGCCCGCAGGGGGAGAAAGGGGTAGGCGCTCGGGCCGCGCCGGCACCGCGAGGGGGCGGGGCGGGGAGAGGAAAAAGACTTTGACCAGATTCTTAAAGGGACAGGCGCCTGCCCGCCCCCGTGGCCGAAGTTTAGGAACAAAAACCCGCCTGTGTTCTAGAGCTTTCCGAAGGAGAGAACTGTGTAGATTGCAAATGCCTCTTCTGTACCGGGTGTGCGGAACCACACTTTTACTTGTAGAAGTGTGAGGAAGACCCTTTTGTTTTATTCTGGGTTTGTTTCAATGTTTGGGGTTTTCTGCAGCCACTAAGCCCTATTAAGTACTTGGAATATGTATTTTTCAGGATACTTAAGCTCTCCGACCAGTACCATTTCTCACTAAGTTCTTTATGTAAGCCAGTCTTCAAATATTCATTCATTCATCCATTCACTAATTCATTCCACAAACGTTTGATTGACGCCTGTGCCATGTGCTAGTTTCCCAGCGGGAGCAATGGTCTGTAATTTCTATTTCTTGTCTTTTAGTATTGCATTTCATTCCACGACTTCAGGTTGCTGTGTGTCCAATTTCTTCATCGGTAACGCGGTGGGTAAAAAGTCCTGTTTCCGGAATTAAAGGACAAGAACTCCTATGACAAGGTTAAGTGTGCAATAAATGTCTTTTCTCTCTTCTACTGAAAATTGAAAATAAGATAGGTTACTTAAGGATACGAAAAGCCCCGGTAAAGTATAGAAAGTCCCAAGTGCTATAGGAGCCCATTATGGGGCAGGGAGAATTCCCAGGAAGCAGAGGTCACACTGATGGGAGGTCTGAGGTTTATAGAGGAGGAGGGGAGTGCCCAGAAGATTTGGAAGAGGGGTGGGATTTTGTCTGGTGGAAGCTGGGAAGGAGAACCCCTGCCTAAAGAGCTGTTTGGACAAAAGAGATTTCAGGGTGCGAGGTGACAGCAGGGAAGACATCTGGGGGAAACTGTATGGTGCAGAGAGAGAGGACAGCAGAGGAAACCTGATCTGGATTTGGATCCTGGCTCTAACCTCAGGAGCTGGAGAGGGCTGAAGGCAGATTGCTCAGGCTGAGTGTCAGATTCTTCCTGGTGAAAGGAGGATTCTAGAACTTATGGCAGGGTTACTGTAAAGATTAAATAAGGGAGCATGTGTAATGGGCCTGGCACCTAGGAAGTGCTCAGTATAGGTTTGTGTCTCCGGAGATCTGGAGAGAGTTAAGACAGGAGGGTTCTGGTATTTAAGAGCAGTGTTGGCCAGAAGTAAGAAGTTGGCCAAGTGTGCTGTTAAGATGCCTCCAAGGGGGAAAAGGAGTCATCAAAATAATTGGCCCGTTAGGGAAATGACACAGATCACATTTGTAGTTTTAGCATCCCGCCAATTTTCTAGAGCTGGAGTATTTATATAATTGTTGGTTGGATGAAACTCGCATACAAAATGGATTCCTAGCAAGCTTATAACCATTGTTTATTATTCCATTCAGGTTCTCTGAGATATAAGTGCCAAGCATCTAAAATCAAGTCTGCATTATCATTTCCCCCCTCCTCAACTCCACGGCTTAAATTAGATACTGGAATATATTAAAATCAAATGCCGGCAGTGGAATAAAATCAGACCAAGAACACGTGTTGAGTTATTGAATTTAGATATGATTTGAGAGGAAAAGAGGAGATGAAGCTTGCTTTGCCATCTGTCTCAGTCCTCACTCTAGACCCAGGAGCATAACCACCATCACAGCCCCTACCCCCGTGTTGTAATGACCCGCGTATGACCTGTTAGTCCACCCCACTGCACAGGGAGCTCTGGGAGGGCGGGGATTATGACATACTGAATCCTTGCTTCCTCTCAAGAGTTGCTACACAGTTTTGAAATTCTATGAACAAATCTCCTATCAGTTAGAATTAGCTTTTGCTACATGTGACAGAAAACCTAAAATAACTGTGAATTTTTAAAAGACAGAAGTTTGTTTCTTGCTCATGCAAAATAAATCTGAAGTTAAGTAATCCGGAACTGGTTGGCAACTCCACAGTTATCAAGCATGTGAGCTGTATTTCTACCCCGCCAACCTTAACGCTTCATTTTCCAGTTGCCTCATGTTCCAAGATAGCTGCTGGAACTCCAGCCATAACATCCACATTTCACAGGCAGGAAGGGATAGAGTAGAAGAGCAGATGTGTGCCTCTTAACTGTGTTAGCTCCATTTAAGCAGAAGTCCCACGCACACTTCCATTTACGTTCATGAGTGTATTGCCTCTCCAGAGTCAGGGCTCTTTTATCAAGAAAGAAAGAAAAGAGGGAATAGGTTCTTCATATCAAGGGACAGTTCCAGCCTACGCTTTTTTCTTTTTCTCCTGTTGTTGTCATCTGTCCAGTCTTCTGGTGGCTCAGAATCTAAAGTCTTAGAAATTCTGAGATCATGTGCAGAATGCAACGCAAACTTGTTAATGGATGATTGAATGCCTGGTCTTCTGTCCTTGGGATATTCCTCTTCAGTTTCCTCTGCTGACTCCCCCTCACTTCCCAGATGACCAGGTATTGGAGACACCTCCAGAAGTTAAGACCTCTTCTCTACATGCATTCACACTCCAGGTGATTTCTGTAGGCCCCTGACTTATGTTTGTGTAAATTCTGGCAAATTACAAATCTGTACTCCCATCCCAACTTCTCCGTAACTCCTGGCCCACAGGTACAACTGCTTACTCCATTTCTGGGCTTGGATGTCTAGGGGTACCTCACCCTAACATGCCCCCACTGAGCTCTTGCTACACTACCCTGCAAAACCCTTCCCCAAACCACCCGCCCAACGCCTACCTCCTATGTAGGTCCTTCTGACACCCTCGTACCGTGGTGAGTGGTCTGTGCTCTGACTTGTTGTCTCCAGGGGTTCCCGGTTGACAATACAAATGCACACACATTGACAGCACAAATACACACACAGATACATTTTATTTGGCCTGGCGATTGGCTGTCTGCTCTCCCAGAGTGTAGGTTCCATGCACGCAGGGGCCGTGGCTTGCCGCTCCATTTATAGACCTAGAACAGTGCCCGGGCTCATGGTAGGCTCTCCACGAATATTTATTCCATGAATTCAGGGTAAATCGCATATAGCTTCCGGTGCAGTGTCAGCCACCATTCAGCCGGTGGTTTCTGATCTCAGGGTTGGATACATTGGACCACATCTTCAATTTTGGGTCCAGCTCCCTAAAGACAGAACTCCTGGTCCAATGGGGCTGCCCAGGGCAGGGCCATGGCAAGAGATGGCTTTGTCAGCTTCGGCTCCCAAGGGAGGGGCCGGGTGTCAGTGATTGCCCTTCTTGGGAAGCAGCTAGGATCAAGGTCGCCGATGAGTCACTGCTTAGGCTCTGGGTGCATAAAGGAGCAGGGCAGGGCTGGGTCTGGCAGGGACAGAGGCTGAGGAGGGCGGACCGTGTCCTGCCTTCACTTGGTGGCAGCGTGGGGACTTTATGAGGAAGAAGTCCTTCTGAGCTGGCTGCTCCTTCCGCCCCAAGGAGCAGAGACACTTGGTGGTGGCCTCCTTTCACCAGTCCCCATGAAGCCCCTTCCCCGAAAAGGACTCTCTCCGTCCGATCAGAAAGGCCAAAATTTAGAGCCTTACTTGCTATCAAAAGTGTACTTGCGCTTCTGTACCTTACAGGGCATACTGGCACTATGGGAAGGCCAAAGGGGTGACCATGGGTGTCTGTGGGTCAGGGGCACCCGCCGAGACACCGGGGAGGAGACTTCATCGTCGGGGGCCCAGCCTGTGATGGCAGCCACGGCGGAGGAGGGAACCGAGGCTGGGGGAGTGAGCCGCAGGAAGGAAGATAACAGAACATCGCAGAACAAATGCCTCCTTTTAGAAATGTGGGCTGGGGCCTGTCCCACTCCCTTCCTTCCCAGAAACCAGAAGGCAAAACACAGTAAGGACCAATGGTTAATAAACAACTGTTGAAATGCAAAGCAGTGGGTCTCGTGGGCTATCTTGGGCTATCTTTGGAGCTCCAAGTGGGAAAAAATCAGAAAGTACACTTGTAAAACCATGTATGTAGATGAAGACACTGCGTGAGGACATTCAGAAAAGGGACCCGGTGGTCCTCTGGCGGGGGGGAGGGGGGGGGCAGGGGCGGGAAGACAAGTGGTGGGGCCCGTGAGGGAAAGAGGTGGAGACAGCGTCGGATAGTTGGACAGTTTGATTTCTGAACTGTGGAATCTATTGCTTCACCAAAAAAGAATTTAAAAACAAAGTCGGAAGCTTAAAAAATGAAATTCTATGCAGATTAGGGTGGGGAAAAAGGGGAAGTTAAAGGAGATTTGTACTCTATGTGGTGTGGAGTTTTAGAAAAATAGAATCAGGTTTTCTCTGTATAATTAAAAATCATACAACCTTTAATAAAGGAAGGGAGTCAGGGAGGGAGGAGAGAACGGCATTTGGAGCCAGCCAGAACAACCACTTTCCGTGTGACTATGTGACTATTCTTCCTCTCTGAGCCTCAGTTTCTCCATCAGTAAAATAGGAATGATGATAAGAGTAATATCATAGTTTCTACTTTATCGGATTCTTGAGAAGGTTAAATTAAGAAAAAATAATTTGTATAGAGCACTTAGCCCAGAGCCTGGGACCTAATAAACCCCAAAGATATTAGCAGCAGCAGCAGCTACAACTAGATGTCTGCAAAGTGCCAGGGAATGTCCCTGAATTACTTAGCATAAGTGTTCAATTAATTACAGTTATTCTTTGGGAATATCATCCAACTTTGGAGGTGTGCCCTGATAACTCCCCAGCTGGGGTCGGGGGTACAGGAGCCTTGTACCTCTCATTGCCACCTCTGAAAACCTCTCCCATTAGGGGGTCAGATCCCTCCAGTTGGTTGTGGGGGTGGGGGTGGCCTCCAGCCCCAAGGCCCTCTCCCTGGCATCCATGAAAGCTTTGAGGAAGGAGGAATGTAGGACAAGACTGCAGGATTCCTGGGCCTGGCTCCAGAAGAGTTTTCTCCAGGGAAAAACAACAGGGTGCCCCGTGCGATTTTGTTGCATGCTCAAATGGGTCCATGCATAGCCGAGGGGACATGACACCTAGGAGTTGTTTAAAGGCCAGAGGCTTTGCTCATTGATGTGTTGATTTCAAAATGTTTATCAAACGCTCAGCAGGTTCTAGGCACAATGCTTCGAGATGAGCAGTTCCCCAGGGAGATGGGGCTCAGAGGTGAATAAATTATTGTCCTATCCTTTAAAAGAAAACAGATCATGCCCAATGGGGCAGAAGATACATGAACTGCAAAATAAAACTAAGAATGCTGTAGAGATTCGGATATGATGTTGTGACAGAGCCGGGAAAGATGAGTTTTGAAGGCATTTGCCCTGGGCCCTGCTGGGTGAGTCAAGTTTAACAGGGGCAGAGAAAGCATTCCAAGGGGAAACAAAGAGCTGGCATGGGGAAAATCACAGGGATAGCTTCCAGAAAAGAAAGAGAAGTCCCTAGGAGGACTATGGGGGTCTGGGGGCATGGGGAGTGGGGGTTGCTGGGAGAGGTGAGAAGACTAGAAGGAAAAGAAATGACTGGCTCCGGGGGTTTTGTCTTGCTGCAGATTCTACCCAGGCCCATCACATAACAGGCCTTCCAGAGAAACCGTTAATGTTTATTCACACGAAAGGTTACATACAGCACAGCAATGAGGTATCTTTCTGTGTTAACATGGACACATCTTGAAAACAGTGGTGTTGAGTGAGAAAAGCAATTTGTAAATGGATACAAAGAGTCCCATCACATTTATGTACATTATAAAATCTTACAAAGCAATTCTCTGAAGCACATGCTGTTTGCATATCGTTGTTTATATCGTATGAATGTAAAAACACAATGTATGCACACACACAGGATATGCTGCAGTGTAACAAAATACTTTGGGAACCTCAGTGATATGGAAGCTTTTCTGGGAAAATTTAGGTTGCCAAAGCTACCTCAAACTTATGTGAAAAACAGGGAGGTCTCGATGACAATAGAAGGGATTTTATAAGTTATTGATAAAAAGATGAATGCACCAGGAAGAGCCTCAAAACACATGACAGAAAACCCAAGAGATCTGAAAGGAGAAATAGATAAGTCTACTATCTTGGTTAGGGACCTCAACTCTCCCCTCTCCAATAGATCAACTGGTAGAACTACCAGACACGATGTCAGCGAGGATGGAGAAGATCGGAACAGCAAAATCCACCAACGGGCTCTCATTCACATTTATAGAACACTCCATCTGACAACAGAATAGATATTCTCTTTCAGGTGCCCATGAGACATTCACTAGCACGGATAATATCTTGGACCATGAAACAAACGTCAACTAAAAAGAGAAACCGAAATCATACCGAGTGTGCTCTCTGACCATAATGGAATCAAAATAGAAATCAATAACAGAAAGACAAATAAAATCACTAAACATGTAGGAATTAAACAACACACTTTTAAATAATCCATGGGTCGAGAGGGAAGTCTCAAAAGAAATTTGAAAAAACAACACAACACAGCACAATCAATCTCAACAAGACATCTGCCAAGCCAATACAATATTAACAGCCACAGAACTTCAATACCCTGTAAAACCTGTTGTAAACAGAGAAACCAAGGTCTTCACAAGATGCTGTTCGGCATACTTAAAAGAGGACTGATTTGTGCTGTGCCAGTGAGAAAGTGACCCAAATTTTCTCCCTCACAGAAGAAAAGCAGGAAACTTACACACAGCTGGCCAAAAACGTTCCCTACACTCCCTTCTTCCAACATAATTTCTTCCTGACTTTCCTCCATGATCGGCAGGCTCTCTGAGCACGAGGTCTCAGAGGTACACCTGAGTTTAGAAGCATTTCTCTGTGTTTTCTTTTTTCCTTTTTTTATACAGGATGTGGTTGAGAACCATATGCCACTGAAGCTGTTCATCACTTGGATAAGAGTGGGTCGTGGGCAATGAATCATGTACACTTCTGCTATTGAAAATGACACAGAACTGAATGTCAACAAAAAGACAACATATCCCAGTGTGTGGGATGCAGCGAGAGCAGAGCTGAGGGGGAGATGTGTAGCTCTAACTGCTGACATTCGACATGAAAAAGAGTCTCAAGTTAATAACCCAAGTTCCTGCCTGAAGGGACCAAGAGAAGAAGAGCAGAAAAAATGCACAGCAAGGAGGAGGAAGGAAGGAATACAGACAAGAGAAGAAATCAATACAATGGAAAATAGGGAAACAATAGAGAAAATTGGTGGAACAAAAATCTGGTCCTTGAAACAAAATCAATAAAATTGATAAGCCGCTAGTAAGACTGACAAAGAAAGAAAAGATACAAACTATCAATAGCAAGAATGAAATAGGGGACATCACCACAGATTCTGTTGATCTTTTAACATACAAGAGAGTAAAAAACTCATCTTTTTTTTTTTTTTAAATAACAAAGATCAGTGTCGCATTTTCCAGAAATAATTAAAGGAAGGAAATAATAATTGCAGAATTACAATGCTTGTTTGAGGCTCCAGAATTATAATTTTTGAAAAAATCACTGATACCGTGCTTATAGGGTACACACCTGGATGTGTCCTGTGAACACAAATTAAAAAGCATTTTTTTAGAAGACATTATTTTTAAGTAATCTCTATACCTAATGTGGGACTTGAACTCAGTACCTAGAGGTCAAGAGTCGTGTGCTCATCTGACTGACCTAGCCAGGTGCTCCTACAAATTTTAATTAAAAAAAAAAAGATTTTATTTATTTTAGAGAGAGAGTAGAGGGAGAGGGAGAGGGAGAGAGAGAATCTTAAACAGACTCCCAGCTGAGCATGGAGCCTAATGCAGGGCTTAATCCCAAGACCCCGAGATTGGGACCTGAGCTGAAACCAAGAGTTGGATGCCTAAGTGACTGAGCCACCCAGGCGCCCCTACAAGTTCTAACTTTTAATATTAAACAATGCCAAAATAAAAACAAATTTGAATTATGGCAGTGCCATATAATACAAGGCATTTGTTGGCTGCATTTAAACTGCATTCCATGGGGAACCTGGGTGACTCAGTCAGTTGGGCATCTGCCTTCGGTGTAGGTCATGATCCTAGAGTCCTGGGATTGAGCCTCTCATTGGGCTCCCTGCTCAGTGGGGAGTCTGCTTCTCCCTCTCCCCCTGCCGCTCCCCTGCTTGTGTGCGCACTCTCTCTAATAAATAAATAAAATCTTAAAAAAAAAACCTACATTCCAGTCTCTGTTTTTTGTAACATACGATAGAGTAACAAAATCTTTCTCTTTCTTAAAATTAAGGGGGCTGTAGATCTTTTACTACAAAGACAATAGGGGTATACTCTGAACAATTATGCAGTGATAAATTTGACAACTTAGACAAAATGGATCATTTCCTCAGACACCACAGACTACCAAACACAACCAAGATGAAATAGGCAATCTGACTAGTCTTATAACCATGAGAGAAACTGAATTAGTAATTTTAAAACTCCCAGAAAAAAATCTCCAGGCTCAGATAGTTTCACTGGAGAATTCTACCAAACATTTAAAGAAGAATTAATGCCAATTCCACATAATTTCTTCAGAAAATAGAAGAGAAGGGACCACCTCCCAATTTAATTTATGAGGTTATTATTACCCTGATGCCAAAAGCAGTATAAAAAAAAAATAAGGAAACTGTAGACAAATATCTCTCATGAACTCAGAAAAAAACTCTCCAACAAAATATTAGCAACTAGGGGCGCCTGGGTGGCTCAGTGGGTTAAAGCCTCTGCCTTCGGTTCAGGTCATGATCTCAGGGTTCTGGGATCGAGCCCCGCATCGGGCTCTCTTCTCAGCAGGGAGCCTGCTTCACCCTCTCTCTCTGCCTACTTGTGATCTCTTTCTCTGTGTCAAATAAATAAATAAAATCTTTATAAAAATATATTAGCAACTAGAATTTAGCAATGTATACAAAGAATTAATTACATACCATGACCGAATGGGATTTATTCCAGGTATGCAAAGCTTGTTCAACATTCGAAAGTCAATCAGTGAAATTTACCATATGAACAAGCTAAAAAAACAAAAATCATATAATGATATCAGTTGATACATAAAAAGTATTTGACAAAATCCAACACCCATTTGTAATCATTTGGAATCAAGGAGAATTACTACAACTTGACAAAGAGCATCTACTAAAATCCTATACTTCACATTAAACTTAATGGTGAAAGACTGACTGCTTTCCCTCTCAAATTGGGAAAGAGGCAAAGATGTCCTTTCTCATCACTCTTACTCAGCACAGTACTGGAAGGTATAGTCCCTGCACAAATGTAAGAAAAAATAAATTAAAGGCATATGGATTGGGGCACCTGGGTGGCTCAGTGGGTTAAAGCCTCTGCCTTCGGCTCAGGTCATGATCTCAGGGTCCTGGGATCGAGCCCCGCATCGGGCTCTCTGCTCAGCAGGGAGCCTGCTTCCCCCTCTCTCTCTGCCTGCCTCTCTGCCTATTTGTGATCTCTCTCTCTCTCTGTCAGATAAATAAATAAAATCTTAAAAAAAAAAGAGGCAGATGGATTAAGAAGGAAGAAATAAAACTAGCTTTATCTGCGGATGACATGATTGTTTACATAGAAAATCCCAAAGAGGGGCGCCTGGGTGGCTCAGTTGTTAAGCATCTGCCTTCAGCTCAGGTCATGATCCCAGGGATCCTGGGATTGAGCCCTGCATCTGGCTCCCCGCTCAGTGGGAAGCCTGCTTCTCCTTCTCTCTCTGCCTCTGCTTGTGTTTCTCTCTCACTGAGTCTCTCTCTGTCAAACAAATAAATAAAATCTTAAAAAAAAAAAAAAAAAAGAAAGTCCCAAAGAATCCACACAAAAAACCCTCCAGGACTAATAAATATGTTTTACAAGGTTACAGGATATAGGATCAACACAGAACAATCAATTGTGTTTCTATACAATAACAATGAACATGCAAAAAGGGAAAATAGAAGCACAATGTCATTTACAGTCACTCTAGTGAAGATGAAGCAGCTGCATTAGACACGTAACAAAACAAGTACTGGGTCTGTATGCTGAAAACTGCAAAATGCTGATGAAAGATATCAAAGAAGAACTACGTACATGGAGAGATATACTGTGTTTTTAGATTGGAAGACTCAACATAGTACAAATATCAATTCTTTCCACATTGATGGATAGGTTTAATACAATTCTTATCAATGCATCAGCGAGGTTTTTAAATACGTTAACAAACTTAGACTAAAATTCATATGGAAAGGCAAAGGAACTGGATAGCCAATACAATTTTGAAAGAGAAGGATACAAAAAATTAATTTACCCTATTTCAAAACTTATGTAGCTACAGTATTCAAGACTGTGTTGAGGCTCCTGGGTGGCTCAGTCAGTTAGGTGTCTGCCTTGGGCTCATGTCCTGATCCCGGGGTCCTGGGATCGAGCCCCGCATCAGGCTCTGGGGAGCCTGCTTCTCCCTCTCCTCCCTGCTTGTGCTCTCTCTCACTATCTCTGTCGCTATCTCCATCTCTCTCAAATAAGTAAATAAAATCTTTAAAAAAAAAAAAAGACTAAAAAAAGGCACAGGGATAGACATACAGATGGTAGGGAATGTAGATATAGACCCACCCAAGTATGCTCAACTGTTTTTTGACAGAGGTTTAAAAGCAATTCAGTGGAGGGAAGACAGACAAGCTTTTCAACAAATGGTAAAATGATGTTGAAGCAACTGGACATCCACAGGCACACAAAAAAGAGAGAATCTCAATCTAAATCTCATACCTTTTATTAACTCAAAACGGATTATAGATTTAGATGTAAGCATAAACCTGTAATCTTTTATTTTTTAAGGTTTTACATATTTAATTTATTTTTTAAGATTTTATTTTTTAAGTCATCTCTACACCCAACATGAGGCTCAAACTCATGATCCTGAGATCGAGAGTCACATGGTCTGCTACTAAGCCAATGAGGTGCCCCAAACCTATAATCTTTTTGAAAAAATAAGCAAAAATCTGCAAAATTTAGGGCGATGCAAAGAGTTCTTAGACTTGACACCTTTAAGCATGATCCCTAAAAGGAAGAAGTGATAAATTGGGTCTCGTTAAAGCCAGAAACTTTGGTTCTGTGAAAGTCCATATGAACAGAATGAAAAGACAAGTTACACGCTGGGGAAAACCTAATTGCAAATCCACACCCAACAAAGCACTAGTTTCTGGAATATAGAAAGACATCTCCACATTCAACAGTCAAAGCAATAGCAAATAATCCAATTAGAAAACACGCAAAAGACATGAATATTGGATTTTATTGAAAAGAGTATGAGATGACAAATAGGCATATGAAAAGATGTCCAACATTATTAGCCATCAGGGAAATGTAAATTAAAACCACAGTGAACTCCTGAAATTTAACATAATGTCATATGTCCATTATATCTCAAAAAAAAACAACAACAAACAAACAAGAAGCCCACCCCGCAATGAGCTCTCACTATCTACCTATCAGAACGGCTAAAATCAAAAATAGTGACAACACCAAATGCTGGTCAGCTAACAAAGACACCGGATCACTCATACATTTGCTGGTGGCGATGTGCAATGGTCCCCACTCTGGAAAAGAGTTTGGCGGTTTCTTATAAGATTGAATATACACTTATATAATCCAGCAATTGAGCACTTACCCCAGAGAAATGAGAACTTATGTTCTTACAAAAACTGATATGCAGATGCTCATAGCCGTTTCGTTTGTCATGGCCCCAAACTGAAAATCACGCAGCTGTCCTTTGGCAGATGAATGGCTAGACAAACCGTGCAATATGAACATAGACCATGGAATGGTACTCCACAGTAAAAAGGGAACACAGTGTTGATTCATGCAACCACTTGGATGAAATAGCCAGGGACTTTTTTTTTTTTTTAAGATTTTCTTTTCTTTTTTAAAGATTTTATTTATTTATTTTACAGAGAGATAGAGAGATCCAGAGAATAGAAGCGGAAGGAGTGGCAGAGGGAGAAGCAGTCTCCCCCCTAAGCAGGAAGCCTGATGCGGGACCCAATCCCAGGACTCTGGGACCACGACCTGAGCCAAAGGCAGACGCTTAACCATCTGAGCCACCCAGGTGCCCCCCTTTTTTTTTCTTTTTAAGAGAGAAGGGTTTGGGGGGCAGAGGGAGAGAATCTTAAGCAGGCTCCCTGCCCAGCACAGAGCCTGGTATGAGGCTGATCTCACAACGCTGAGATCATGACCTGAGCTGAAACCAAGAGTTAGATGCTTAACCAACTAACCTACCCAATGTGCCCCAAGATTTTATTTTTTTAAAAGTAATCTCTGCACCCAACGTGGTGCTCGAACTCATAACCCCAAGATCAAGAGTTGTATGTTTCACCTACTGAGCCAGCTAGGCGTCCCGCTAAGGATTTAGGCTGAGTAAAAAAGAGCTAATCCCGAAAGGTCACACACTGTGTGTCTCCATTCGTATAACACTTTTGAAATGAAAAATTTTAGAAATGGAGGACATAGTGGTGATTTTTAGGGATGAGAAATGGGGAAGGGGAAGAGGTGCCAGAGGAGTGTGGGTCTGACCGTAAAAGGGCAGTGTAAAGGATCCCTGTGGTTTAGGCACTATTGAGTGTTGAGTAGCTTGACCGTGGTCATATAGGTGCTAAAACTGTATAGACTAACACACACGCAGACACACACACAGACACACACACGCACACACAAATACAAGTAGAACTGGGGAAATCCGAATAAGACTGATAAGTTATACCAATGTCAATATCCTGGTTCTGATATTATACCATAGTTTTGAAAATGTTAGCATTGGAGAAAATTGGGCAAAGCATATACAGAACCTCTCTATATTATTTCTTACAACTGCATGTGCATCTACAATTATCTCAAATAAATTTCAATTTGGAAGGTCTTTAAAGTTACTGACCCTCTTACTACATCCCCCCCATTAAAAGCATCCAAGTCCAAATGATTTTAAGGAAGAGATCATTTTCCATGCTATTTAAAGCGTTTCAGCATGTATGAAGAGATGGAAAACCACCCAATTCATTTTGACTCAAAGAATGTGAATACTAAAGCCCCATGTGGAAGCCCCATGTGTAAAAGAGATTTTAAAAAATGAAGCATTATTGGCTGAGGCAGAATGGAGACGGTGGAGTGACCCGCTGGCTCTCCCTCCCCTCCCCCATGCCCTCCTTCCGCCCCCAGCTACACTTAGAGCCTCTATGGAAACTAAGGGCCATGCAGCTCGCTGTTGGAAAATCACTGCCTTGCAAACCCCTAATTATTGAAAATCATAGCTGTGAAAATCCCAAACAAAACACTAGCAAACTGAATTCAATCGAAAACAATTATCTGCTATCACAAGGAAGTAGCGTTTATCTCAGGAGGGTTAAAATGGCATAAAAATAGAAAATATATTAATATAATACAGCATATCCCTAGATCCAATAAGAATTCACATGCTGAGTTTAAGAGATGCAAAAAAAGAAATTCAGTAAAATTAATACTTCTTGTTAAAAAAAAAACAAGTTGCTAATCATAGAAGGAAATTTCCTTAACTGGATAGACTATCAGGTAGGGAAATATCCCTGGGTCTGAACGACGTGCTCTGCAGTGTAGGAAGCCTTATCTTCTGGAGTGTATGTGGGTAGAGGCTCCAGGTGGGGAGACCAAGCGAATGCATGGCAGGTAGAGATGGTTCACGGATAAGGCACCTGACATTGGCTGGAGCAACGAAGGGAAGAGAGAAATCTAAAGTGACTCCAAGGTTCAGAGGGTGAATCAAGGAGCAATGTCAGACTCAGAAATGGAGCAGGTTTGGTGAGCAGCGAATAAAATTCCTATTTTGTCTGTACTTCCGTAACTCCACAGAAGGGGATGGGAAGTGTGGGGAAATACTACCTCTCTCAAGAGCACCCATTGCTTTCTTCCTCACTCAAGGTCTTCTAACACTCCAGGGACATTTCTTTTTATCATAAACAAAACTTCGATTAATCACATTGTTCTCTAATAACCGCTAGAGATTAGGAATATGGATTCTAAAGTCCAGTATGGATTCTAAACCACTGGAAAAATCCCAGATATAGAGTTTGGTCTTGTGTTGCTTTAAAACAGCTTTGCCACTGTGGGCTGCATGATCAGCAGACTGGAGTAAGTTCGGTCAATAATTAATATCATGATTGTCATTACCATCCTCCTCCCAGGAATTAACAGTAATGACAGAGTATCCTGCTTTGGGTGAAAGGAGCTTTCAAACTAAAAAGATAGGGAAGAAGACAGAAAGAAACCCCGTCTTTCCTCAATCATGGAGAACACTGAGAGCTAAATATTCCAGGAACATTTTAGGGAGCTTGTCGGGGAAGGGTTCCAGTGGGACAGATGACAATGGAGGGAAGGGCATTGATCCTTAATCAATTGCTCCTAGTCCTGGCAAGTAGTGTAACACCGGGTGTGAGCCTCGGAAAAATCAAGTTTCCATGGGGCACGAGAAATGACAGAAAATTTTCCCTTGCTTGAGTTTTGTCTGGACCCTGGTGGCAGATTTAGAGTGGGACTGGTGAGCAGAGAAACCAGAGTAGGAGGTGGGGGAGGACGCGTCTCCAGGGAACCGTGACTTGTTCTGATACTGAAAAAGGAGAGGATAAAGAATGACAGAAGAGGTCCTCAAAGAACCTTAAAAAAATTTATTGGCGTTTGCGCAGATACATCTTGTTCTTTCCAAGTACTTTCATTTCTCTGGTCTCATTTAATCAACACCCTGTGAAACTCAGAAGGTGCCTAATGTGCAGGCCCACACTGGGAATTCTGGAGGGCCACAGAAGACTTCAGAAGGGCACAAGCAGGGACGCCTGGGTGGCTTAGTTGGTTAAGTGGCTGCCTTCGGCTCAGGTCATGATCCCAGGGTCCTGGGATCAAGTCCCACATCGGGCTCCTTGCTCGGCAGGGAGCCTGCTTCTCCCTCTGCCTCTGCCTGCCTCTCTGCCTACTTGTGATCTCTCTCTCACTCTCTCTGACAAATAAATAAATAAAATCTTAAAAAAAAAAAAATAAAACAACTTGACCTTTTAAAAAAAAAAAAAAGAAGGGCACGAGCGCTCCTCATTTTAGAGACCGCACCACCCCAAGACACACACTAAAATGCGCCCACGAGCCATGCTGAATGTAATTCATACCAAACCAAGGATGAGCTGACTGCAGTTGCAATTGATTAGCTGCCTAGCGTTATGTTTTATGGACGTTTAAATATGTATTTATATTGATTTTTTTTTTTTTTTATATTTAGAGTCCATGTCTACTGGTTTGTAACATCCCAGTAGATCCCTTAAAAGCTTGTCAGCTTTAGTCACCGAAACCAAAGTGGGGTAAAAGGCCCTGGAGTCCAACAAACCAACCAGGACAGGTTTCTGAAGTCCCCAAGAACGTCCTGGCGGAGCGTGAGAAAAGTGTGGGACGTATGGGTGCAACACCACACTGAGAAGACTTACTTTATTTTTATTTATTATTAAAAGATTTTATATGCATTTGAGAGACAGCATGAGTCGGTGGCGGGGGGGGGCAGTGGGAGAAGGAGAGGTAGACTCTCCGTTGCGCAGGGAGCCCAACTTGGGGCTTGATCCCAGGACCCCAGGACCCCAGGATCATGACCTGAGCTGAAGGCAGGCACTGAACTGACCGAGCCACCCAGGCGTCCAGAGAAGACTTATTTTAGACAAACAAAATGGGGCAGTTGGCAAAATGAGTGAAGGGTGGGAGGCAAGGTGCCGGGGCTTTGGGTATGATGGTGGGTGATGGTAATCAAATAGCTTCCAAACAACCCCCCCAGGGAAGTTCTCCCAAATTCCTCGGAAGATGCACAGCTTTCTTTTCCCGAAGGTGAGCAAAAGTCCTCTCCCTTTTGACTTCGAAGTGGTAGAGCAGATTTGATTACCACCAAGTCAACATTGAAGGAAAGGGGAACCCGAGACTCTGAGTCTCCAGCTCCAATTTTGGTTGGTAAAATCTCTTACCTGTTCTTTCAGACTGTGCCTTCCACATACAGGGTGTCCAACTCCACTCATGGAGCGCGTGTGGCTTTTCCCCAGGAGGCCTTCAGAAGCAGCCTTGTGGCATTATTTCTACCATTAATTAGTGTTCTTTTGATTGATGGGATAGGTTTTATCACCTTTGTGATCACACCTCCCAGGGAGAGACACTAAGATGGGATCTGGACCTAGAGGGGGAGAAATTTACAACATGAACAAAGTGAAAAGGAAATGGCAAGTCACAGCTCCGGAGCCTTGAGTATTTCTGCTTTATTTTGTTTTCGCGTTTTAAAGTAATCATCCTTGAGTCGCTTATCATACATCCATGGGTTTCAGAGCCAGGCAATGTTGGATGATTTTGATGCTGTCATAAACGGCATTTAAGATATCATCTTTTGTCAATGTGTTGCTCCTATCTAGAAATACAACTGATTTTTAAACTGGCTTTTGTCTCATGGTTCCCAATAAATTCATTTATTCATTCTAATGGTTAGTGTATAGATTCTTTTGCATTTTCTAAGCATTCAATCATATTCTCCATGAATAATAACAGCTTTATTTCTTCCTTTCCTTTTTTTTTTTTTAAAGATTTTATTTTATCCATTTGACAGAGAGAGAGATCACAAGTAGGCAGAGAGGCAGGCAGAGAGAGAGAGGGGAGGAAGCAGGCTCCCGGCTGAGCAGAGAGCCCGATGCGGGGCTCGATCCCAGGACCCCGAGATCACGACCTGAGCCGAAGGCAGAGGCTTTAACCCACTGAGCCACCCAGGCGCCCCTATTTCTTCCTTTCCAATCCTTGTAGCTCCTTTTTCCTTCTCTTCCTTTACTGAACTCCCTTTGACCCCAAGCACATTGTTGATAGAAATGGTGTTCATAGGCGACTTTGTTTTCTTTCCAACTTGAGGGGAAAGCATTAAAAATTTCATATTTAGATGTACCATTTGGTGTAGGTTTTGTACATATTCTCTATCAGATCCCTCCTATGTACCAGCTGGATTCTTTCTCTCAGATGTCCTGTTCTAGCTGTTGCTGCTAGAAGCATCTTTTCATGGACTCTGACCACCACCACACATGCCCTGACAGCATCTTCCTTTGTGTCTGTGCTCTGTGATTCTTCCCCCATGCTCAGGGGGCTTCCCGCTGATGCTGAAGGGGCAGCATCTGGGTCCCCACTGGGTGCAACCTCTGGGGCCAACCTTTGACAGTGAACGTGAGAGCCAGCTGATCAAATTTTCCCCCTTTCTCCCCTCCTGGACAGACCGTGCTGAGGAGCAGACGGTCCCACAGGACCGTGCACATTAAGGCGATGGCCAGCTGGCACTGGACCCTCCTAATGGCTCTCCCCCCTTCCCCGTCTCACTCCCTCTTCCCCTCCTCCCACCCCACCCCCCAAAACCCTCCAGCTCCTTGGGATCGTCTCAGGCTTGGCTGTCTGGGAGGCTCAGACTGAGACAGTTGAGAACAGGTGTGAGCCCTGAAAGCAGACAGAATTTCAGAGCTGGATTACTCACCAACTGAAGCCTTAAGGGCCCCGTTATTAGTGATAAGGGATGTGATAACACCTGGCATGCAGTGGCATCATGACTATGAAGCTTTTTACCTGCGGTTAATAATTTGGATAAGGTGCAGGGGAGGGGGGAGAGGGGAAAGCCAAACAAAGGCATTTGTTGATGCAGTGGTTGGGGGGCTTGGACGCTAGGGGACAATGATAAGCCCAAGGCTATGGATCGCACTGGCTATTGCTAATGGCATGAGGGACCTTAAAAAAGTAACTCAGGGCAGCCGTTTGTCAACTGTAGGCATGCTCTGAAAGTGATAAAGTGAGAGAAGTAGACTCCTCTAAATTGCAGTGAACGCTTCCGAAAATCACTTCTGTCAAATTTCGTTTGTGTGTCTGGGGCATGCAAGGTTGTTATGTTTTCTTGATGAACGGACCCTCTTACTAGAATGAAATGCCCTGTTGATCTCCTGGAATACTCTGTCTTTTGAAGTTTCCTTGGCCTGTTATTTTTAGGGTCACATCAGCTTGCTTTTATGTTTAACGTTTGTATCATAGGTGCCTCCTCAACCTTTTTCTTTCAACTTCTCTTCATCTCGATGTTTATGGAGGGTCTTTTGTGAAGAACATATCGTTAGGTCTTGCTTTTTGTTGAGTCTGCAGGTCTCTGTTTTTTTAAGTGAATATTTTAAAGATTTAGTTTTAGGTAAGCATTTAGGCAAAGATTTTTAAAGATTGGTTTTGTTTGGGGCACCTGGGTGGCTCAGTTGGTCAAGCATCTGACTTCGGTTCAGGCCATGATCTCAGTGTACTAGGATCGAGCCCAGTGTCAGGATCTGCACTCAGCAGGGAGTCTGCTTTTCCCTCTCTCTCTCCCTCTGTCCTTGCTCCTGCTCTCTCTCTCTCAATCTCTCTCAAATAAATAAATAAATAAATAAATAAAATTTTGTAAAAATCAATTTTGTCTTATTCTTCCATTATGTAAAAAGTATAAATATATGTTCTTATTTTCATATTTCCTCCCTTCTTGCACAAAATGTAACATACTCTAAACATTGTTCTGTGCTTTGCTTTTCCCTCCCCTGTTAACAATGTAGCTTGGAGACAGACTTAGTGGTCTGTAGGTGCCGTTCATGTTTCTGCAAAATTGCAGAGCTTTGCTTTGTTTTGATGTCCCAGTGTTTATTCAGCCCATTCCTACTGATGACATTTGGGTCCTGTCTCTCATTATTACAAATACAGTTGCAAAAACCCGAAAGACTATATCAAGAAACTGTTAGAACCGATAAATGAATTCGGTGAAGTTGCAGGTTACAAAATCCAACGTATAGAAATCTGTTACATTTCTACACACCAGTAATGAAGCAGCAGGAAGAGAAATTAAGGAATCAATCCCTTTACAATTGCACCACAAATGAGAGGATACCTAGGAATAAACCTAACCTAAGAGGTGGAAGACCTGTATTCTGGAAACTATAAAACTCTGATGAAAGAAATTGAAGATGACACAAACAAGTGGAAAGACATTCTATGCTCATGGACTGGAAGGAAAAGTGTTAAAGTGTCAATACTACCCAAAGGAATCTCCACATTTAATGCAATCCCTATCAAAATACCAACAGCCTTTTCCACAGAACTAGAAACAGTCCTAAAATTTGTATGGAACCACAAAAGGCCCTGAATAGCTAAAGCAATCTTGAAAAAGAAAAGCAAAGCTGGACTTCAAGCTATAATACAAAGCTGTAGTCATCAGGGCAGTGTGTTACTGGCACAAGGACAGACCCATGGACCAGTAGAATAGAAGAGAAATCCCAGAAATAAATGCACAATTATGGCCAATTAATCTTTGGCAAGGCAGGAAAGAATATCCAATGGGAAAAGACAGTCTCTTCAACAAATGGTGTTGGGAAAATTGGACAGCAACATGCAAAAGAATGAAACTGGACCACTTTCTTACACCACACACAAAAATAAATTCAAAATGGATTAAAGACCTAAATGTGAGAGCTGAAACCATAAAAATTCTAGAAGAGAACACAGGCAGTAACTTCTCTGACATTGGCTATAGCAACTTCCTTCTAATTATTTCTCCTGAGTCAAGGGAAACAAAAGCAAACAAAACAAAGCAAAACAACCCCCCCCAAAAAAACAAAAAAAAACTATTGGGACTTCATCAAAATAAAAAGCTTCTGCACAGTAAGGAAACAATCAACAAAACTAAAAGGCAACCTACCAAATAGGAGAAGATATTTGCATATGACATTTCCGGTAAAGGGTTAGTATTCAAAATAAATAAAGAACTGATATAATTTATCAACCCCAAAATGAATAATTCAATTAAAAATGGGCAGAAGACATGAGTAGACATTTTAGTCAAAGAAGACATCCAGATGGCCAATAGACACATGAAAAGATACTCAACATCACTTATCATCAGGGAAATGCAAATCAAAACTACAATGACATCTCACTCACACCTGTCAGAATGGCTAAAATCAACAACGCAAGAAAAACAGGTGTTGGCGAGGATGCAGAGAAAGGGGAACACTCTTGCATTGTTGGTGGGAATGCAAGCTGGTGCAGACACTGTGGAAAACAGTATGGAGTTTCCTCAAAAATTTAAAAATAAACCACCTTACAACACAGCAATCTCACTACTAGGTATTTACCCAAAGAATACAAAAATACCAATTCAAGGGGCTACATGCACCCTGATGTTTATAGTAGGATTATCAACAATAGCCAAATTATAGAAACAGCCCAAGTGCCCATCGATTGATGAATGGATAAAGATGCAGTGTGTGTGTGTGTGTGTGTGTGTGTATACACATACATACATATATATATGTATATATTATATATATAGTATTCCAATGGAATATTACTCAGCCATAAAAAGAATGAAATCTTGTCATTTGCAGCAACATTGATGGAGCTAGAGAGTATTACGCTAAGTAAAACAAGTCAGTCAGAGAAAGACAAATACCATGATTTCACACTTAGGTGGAATTTAAGAAACAAAACAAATGAGCAAAAGGGAAAAAGAAACAGAGAGAGAGGCAAGCCAAGAAACAGACTCTTAACTACAGAGAACACACTGATGGTTTCCAGAGGGGAGAGGGATCCCATGGGGGATGCAAGAAACAGGTGATGGGCATTAAGGAGTGCACTTGGGATGAGCTCAGGGTGATGTGTGGGTGTGGACTCTATATTGTATGCCTAAAACTAGTATTACATTCTATGTTAACTAACTGGAATTCAAATAAAAACCAAATACAGTTGCGGTGAATAGCCTTATGCATATTTTTGCGTATGTGTCACATGGACAGACTTGTGGAAGAGGGCTTGCTGGTCAGAATAGAGAAGCATATGCGATTCTGCTCTGTGTTGCTGAATTCCCCTTCACAGAGATGACACCCTTTTGCATTTCATTGGTGGGCATTCTCGAATGGAAGGCTCTGCCTCAGGGGATCAGGAAGGCTGCTGCCTATTATCTTGGGCCCCTCGATGCCAGAACACAGAGTTCTTTTCCCTGGAACATTCAATTGCTTTAAGTTGTCTGATTGTTCGCCTGGAGGGAGTCTGTATTGCTTCCAGGCGTCTTTGTTTCCACATGTGCGTGTGACGCATAGTGGCCAGGGGATAGTGGCTGTGGGTCCCCTTGCTCCATCTGTATGTCTTCTACACTTTTCCATTCCAGCCTCACATTTCTCTTCCACCAAGCGTTTCTGAATCCCGAGCCTCTGTATGTGTCCGCAAGACAAGCTGAGATCCTCTCTGAGTGTGATGCCGGCTGTGTCACTCCTGGGTGGGACTTCCGCTCACCCAGAGGTTGTTCTTGAGTCTCTCTCCATGGGCTCACCATTTTGCAGAACTCTGCTCAAATCTTTTGTCTGCTTGTGTCTCACCTCTTATTCTCTTTTCTTTCCTTTTAAAGATTTCTTTATTTATTTGTGTGTGTGTGTGTGTGTATGAGAGAGAGAGAGAGCACACAACCGGGGGGAGCAGCAGGCAGAGGGAGAAGCAGGCTCCCCGCTGAGCAAGGAGCCCGATGTGGGACTCGATCTCAGGACCCCGGGATCATGACCTGAGCCGAAGACAGATGCTTAACCAACTGAATCACCTGGGTATCCCTCTTATTCTCTTTTCTATTGAGGGCTTATGCCTTTTAAATTAATTTGGTACCATTTTCTGGGGTTGAGGTTGGAGAGGAGATAAAGTTGTGTTATTCTACCTTTTTGATCCAGAAGGGTGCAGGAAGGGAGTACTAAAGCAATGGCAGGAAAGTGAGGGAAATGGTCAGGGAAGGTAAGATCTTTCTAATAATGGCTCCTCTGAGTATGTATTAAGCTCCATGTCTTGGTTTTTGAGAAACATAAGTGAAAGAGTTAGCTTATTTTGAAACTGCTTTTGGTTGCCAGATGGCATATCTTTGGCTGAGCCACCCAGGTTCTCGATACATAAGGATTAATGAACCACTGACTCAATTCTGGAAATAGAGCAGATCGTATGCTTAAAATTCGCAACATGCTAAAATATTGGATTCAGCCATCCTGCTTCCTGACATATATATGAGGCTTTAATTTTATTATAAAGCCATAGAACAAAAAACCCTGCAAGGCATCTACAAAACTCTCTTACGCTCTGACAATTCGCTGGGACCTTTGCACATGCCGTCAGTTTTCTCAGACGCCTTGCTTCCTCTAAGACTAAGGTATGAAATGAATATTCATCATTACAGATGGGACATACCTCCCTGGTGCAATCAGTGGCCTGCCTACCTTCTCTCCAGGGTCAGACTTGTATCAGGTGCTGTCCTCAGTGCTGGGAACAAGACAATTGTCCTTGTCAGGGGATCTGCAGCATGGTGGGGGAGGAAGGGAAGCTGGGCCAGCAAAGAGACAGCTTTAAAATGATGTGATGGGTGCTGTTACAGCGGAATATAGAGATGAGTCCAGGATTTAATTACCATCGCTAACAATGTTCATTTTTATATATGCTCCCTTTGACAGTGCATATATTAAAACTGAAGCAATACGGAGAAAATTGGCTGGGTTTCTGAGCAGAAATGACTTGGACACTCACGAGGCATTTATATTTTCATGAGGCAGCCTGTTAGAGTTAAAATATGTCTGCGCTTGGTCTCCAAAGGCCTGGGTTTGATGCCTTTTTCTACCTCTAATTTCTATTAAACCAGTCCCTGAAGCCTCTCTGGGCCTCAGTTTCCCCCATGTTTTAAAGCAAGGGGGAAGTTTACTGCTGAGAACCTTCCACGTTGGACGTCTCGTGCGGTGAATTCCAGCTATTCCCTGATGTGAAACCAAGAGCCCGGTAAGGACATCACTGGTTCTCTTACAGGCTTGGGCCAGATGTGTCTAAAGAGCCCCCAGGGGCTTTGCTGAGTGTCAGCGTTAGCTACGTGAAGTACCTTTTTGGAGAACAAACTCGTCAAGTTTGATGACAATGAGGTGATGTTGCTCTTCATTTCTGAAACCAGATTCGATGCCTCTTTGTGGAATGCGGTCTGGAATATACATGCAGAGCAGAGAGAAGGCTCACTCCCAAATACTCATGGATCAGTTCGGGTTACCAAGTCTAGTGTGGGCTGGGGGACCCATTCCGGGGCTGTCAAAACAGCCTGACTACTGGAAATTTGTGGATAGAGGCCCAAAGAAGTCTTTAGGAAACCCGGCATCCAATAAGATTTAGTCACTTGGAAGGTAAAATGTATGTTTTGGTTTAAGAACATTTTTGAAGATTGTTCAAGTTCATGCTCGGGTCTATTGGAAACTCAGAGTTGAAGCCAGGGATATCTTATTTCAAAGTATATGCTCTCTCTCTCTCTTTTTTTTTTAAAGAGTTTATTTATTTATTTGATAGAGAGAGACACAGTGAGAGAGGGAACACAAGCAGGGGAGTGGGAGAGGGAGAAGCAGGCTTCCTGCCGAACAGGGAGCTCGATTCGGGGCTTGATCCCAGGACCTTGGGATTGTGACCTGAGCCGGAGGCAGACGCTTAACGATTGAACCACCCAGGTGCCCCATTTTTTTTTTTTTAAAGATTGTATTTATTTATTTGAAAGAGAAAGAGAGAGCGCACACGAGTTGGGGGGAAGGGCAGAGGGAGAGGGAGAAGCAGGCTCCCTGCAGAGCAGGGAGCTGATGTGGGGCTCGATCCCAGGACCCTGGGATCGTGACCTGAGCTAAAGGCAGACGCTTAACTAACTGAGCCATACAGGCACCCCTCAAATTTCATGCTTTTAACCACTCCTTACTCTAGTTGGGGCAAGAATTGAACAATGCCTTCAGTGGGGCTTTATTTCTTTGTTTAGTACTTTTTTAATTTTAGTAAAATACGCATAATATAAACTTTGCCATCTTAACCATTTTTAAATGTACAGTTCAGCGGTGTTTAGTGCATTCATATTGTTGTGCAACCAATCTCCAAAACTCCTTTCATCTTATAAAACTGAGACTTTGTATCCATTAAATAACTCTCATTCCTTTCTCCTCCCAACCCCCAGCCCCTGGCGACCATCATTCTACTTTCTGTCTCTATGAATTTAACTACCAGTTACCTCCTGAAAGTGGAACCAGACTCTATTTGTCTTTGGGACTGGCTTGTTTCACTCAGCATAATGTCCTCAAGATTCATCCGTATTGTTGCCTGTGCCAGAATTTCCTTCCTTTTAAAAGATGAGTAATTGTTAGGGACTGAGTGCATCCCCTTAAAATTCGTATGTCGCTGCCAAACCCCGAGTGGGGCTGTATTTGGAGTAAGGAAGTAATTAAGGTTAAATGAGGTCATGAGGGTAAGACTATGATCTGATAGGTTAGTGTCCTTTTTAAAAAAAATTTTTTAATTTATTTCAGAAGACAGAGAGAGTGGATGAGCTGGGGGAGGAGTAGAGGGAGAGGGAGAGAAAGAGAGAAGTAGCTGCTGAGTGTGGAGCCTGGTGCGGGGCTCGATCTCATGACCCCGAGATCACGACCTGAGCCAAAATCAGCAGTTGGATGCTTAACCAACTAAGCCACCCAGGTGCCCCAGGATTAGTGACTTTATAAGAGATACCAGAGAGCTCAGCCTCTGTGTGTGTTTGCACACGTGTGCACAAGCACCGAGGAAAGGCCGCGTGAGGGCATAGTGCGAAGGTAGCCTTCTGCAAGCCAGGGAGAGAGCTCTCACCAGAAACCTGTGCCTCCAGAACTATGAGAAAATAAATTAGTGTTATGGAAGCTACCCATTCTATGTATTTTGTGACGGCAGCCTGAGCAGACCAATAGAATGATACTCCATTGTTTGCACCTACTAGGTTTGGTTAATCCCCTCATCCATGGATGGACAGTTGGGTTTCTTCCATATTGTGGCTATTATGAATAGTGCTACTGTGAGCATGGGGTACAGGTATCTTTTTGTGGCCTTGCGTTCAGATCTTTTGGGATATGCACTCAGAAGTGGTATTGCTGGGTCAGATGGTAATTCTGTGATCATGTTTTGAGGAACTGTCATAGTGTTTTCCACACCGCCGCACCATTTCCCGTCACCACCACGAGAGATCCAATCTCTCCCCATTGTTGACAACGTTTGCTATTTTCTGTGTTTGTTGGGTTTGTGTTTTTTGTTTTTTTTTTTAAGATTTTATTTATCTGTCAGAGAGAGAGAGAGAGAGCCTAAGCAGGGGGAGCAGCAGGCAGAGGGAGAAGCAGGCTCCCCACTGAGCAAGGAGCCGGACCTGAGACTCCATCCTAGGACCCCAGGATCATGACCTGAGCTGAAGGCAGACACTTAATCAACTGAGCCACCCAGGCGCCCCATGGGTTTATGTTTTTTGATAGTAGCTGTCCTACTGGGTGTGAGATGAGGGGCTTTCTTTTCAAGAAAAAGAAACTACAGTGGTTCTTAACCTTTTCCAGAGCAGACAATCTGAGAATCTGGTGAAAGCCTGTGACTTCTCCCCAGGAGAATGCCCATAAACATAACTTTGCATAAAATTTAAGTAAATTCCTCTAAGGAGCTAAGAACTTCTGCTTACAAATCCTTGATCTATCCCTAACGGTGTCACTGTAAGGTACTCAACGGTCTACAATACTTGAACTAGTAATTGTCTTTTCTATTTCTTCTGTATTCAGGTCTCCCCTGCTCTCTGAAAGTAGAGCGTTCCTATGAAATCTTTTTTAAGTCGAAATGGCATAAAGCAAAGAAGCAATTACTATTAATGTATATGGAAAAAGTTTTGAATGTTCCCAGAACCAAAAAGTCACCTCTCTTAGGCTTTTCTGATACCTTTAGGACACCTCTCGCTAATGGATACACAAAATAAATCGAGATTAAGCAGAGCTGCTCACCGACACAGTTCAAAGCTCTGGATGCTGATTTTGACACGCTGAGTGTAGTTCTGGGGGAAGGGGCCTGGGGGTGCCACTTTCCTGCTCAGCGCACACTGCCTCCATAGTGGCTCCCTGCAAAACAAACACCGAACATTGTTTTTGCTTTTCATCTTTTTTTTTTTTTAAGTGAAAATCTTCTTGGGTTTCTTTTGGTTAGCAAACACTGGTACTACGGCAGGTTTTTCTTAAAAGGAAAGTGGCACAACACAAACTTTCAAAAAAGCAGGGGACGCCTCTGTTGGGCACTTACCACCTGCCTAGTGCTGTGCTAAATGCTTAACATATTTTTCCACCTCACAACAACCTTATAGAGTAGATACAATTATTATTCCCATTGTACAGATGAAGAAACGGAGGCTGCTCAAGTTTCCCACAGAGAGTCCACAGAGGAGCTAGGATGCTTTGAGCTTAAAAATTCTGGGGTCACTGGAGGAAATCTACAGGTGCTGGATGAAGGTAGCACCCATGTCAGATGCCTGGGGCTTAGCGAGCACCCTCCTGTCTTTGCTGGGAGGAGACAGATATTGCAACACTTGACCTTGCTCAAGCTTATCTACAGATCCTCAATCATGGGTCTTTGGAGACTTTCAGGAATCCCTGTCGTTCCTAAATTTTCCTGATGCTTTAACTATCCCCTTCCTTCTAGGATTCCAAGGGCATAGCGCTGTGTTTCAAGGATGAGGTCAACAGAGGAAGACCACCCAGAACTAATTCAGGATGCCAGGTATCACTGAGATATGTCAGACACAGAAGTGGAGAATAGGAGGAAAAAACAAACAATCTGTGGGACTTCCTGTTTTACTTCTGCCGCCATGACTACCATCCAAGGGCTCCCAGCTCTTAAGGGAAATCACGCACAGTCTATGCCGAACCTACTAAAACTTAAAGCAAGTGTCCGAAGCCTTCCCAGGGCTACTCATTTTCTTTTGTATTTGTTCTTTACAAATGGTAGCCATTGCTGAACCACGTCGCGTTTACTAAAAAGGGGCTCTCCTTGGGCTTGGACTCGGAGCATCGGGGGTTGGGAGTGGTGGGGGGGGCGGTCAACAAGCTTTCAGCTTCCCAGGAGAGGCCAGTAGATTTCCACAAAGGCAGCCACTATGCATTGCTGTGGTTGCCCCACCTTACGGGTTTGGAGCTGTGTTTGACCACGGAATGCCTGATGGCTGTCAGGTACCAGGTGATTCCCCCCAAGATCACTATCCTCTAGAGATCAGACTGCACACAGCCTGACACGGAAGCCCAGCAGTTATCACAGATGTTAGAAAAGAAATTCCATCACCATTTCCGATCATTAAGAGCAGTGACTATCTATCAAATGTCTCTCACAGGTCAGTCTCTATGCTAAGCACGTCACGTGGATTATTAGCACCCTAAATCCTTCGAACATGCTGTCTTTTTGCTTTCTGGAGGCTCTTCTAAGAGCAAACCCATACGATGAACTATGGCACTGTTTTAGGGATGGAGGGACTCTTTCCCTCTGTTCCAATGACGATACTCGGTTTAAAAATCCTTGAAGGGCAATGGTGAATGTTGATATCGGGTCCCTGTCCCTCTGCACTGGCTTTTCCCTCTCAGAGTGGGCTCCCCTCACTCCACAGGATGCTGGCTGGCATCCAGGGAGGCTTACCTCCTTCTCTTTTGAAGAGAGAATGAAATTTCACAGTGACTGCCTATGCGATTTGAGATCAGATTTTGTCTTCAACTTGGTGTAGAGGGGATGACCAAAAGAGAAAATGCCCAAATAATGTAAACTATTCATGAATGATTATGAATTATCTGCCCACAAAGGAGGCATTTTATGGGGGAAAACTGTTGTCGTTTCAGTAGGTTTTTACCCCATTTTCGTGGCCGCGCTGTAGAAGTGTATTGGGGCAATTCTTGACCGGAAGGCATCTGTCGCTCTAACTTCCCTTCAGTAACCGAGGCCCCGCATCATTATTTATAAGCAACGTGGGTTCCCAGACAGGAAAGTCTGTGGTAATGGTTCTATAGTTGAAATCGTGAAATTTGTATATAGGGATTTTTACGAGCCATCATCAGCTTGGGTTATTACCCAGTGATCCAGGAAGAGGGCCAAGAAGTTGCTAAAAGTTTCTTACCTCTCAGCACATCACACAAGTTCTCCTTGTAGAAATATTAACCAGCCAGCATCTCAAGACTTGCTTCAGCCATTTCTATGCAGATGTAGCTGAGAATTTCTAAGATAAACGTGTTTCCCTATCTGTATTGATTCAGTTTTTATCATGGGATTTTTGTCTTTGCCGGAAACAATGAAACCGGACAAAGTTAATTCACCAGTCAACTCTGTAACCTGCCCCCTTCCCCCCCACCGTAACTGGGAAAAGTCTGCAGAGACAAAGATGGAAGCGAGAGCACAATTTCATTTGGGCCACTTCTTACATACCCCCTTTGCACAGAGCTGAATGCCATCTAATCACTATTCTAGGCTAAGGGCAACACAATTATGTATTTAAAATTGTGCCATTAGAACTTCCAGAACACTGGTGTCCATTTTTTCTTTGACTTTGCTCAACTCTTCCATTGTTCAGCCTAGATTTCTGGCTTTTTTTTTTTTTTTAAAGATTTTATTTATTTATTTGACAGAGAGAGACACAGCGAGAGAGGGAACACAAGCAGAGGGAGTGGGAGAGGGAGAAGCAGGCTTCCCGCGGAGCAGGAGCCCGATGCGGGGCTCGATCCCAGGACCCTGGGATCATGACCTGAGCCGAAGGCAGAGGCTTTAACCCACTGAGCCACCCAGGCGCCCCATGACTCCACCTTAATTTAACCAATCACATCGGCAAAGACCCTATTTCCGGATAAAGTCACCTGAAGTTCCAGGTAGACACAAAGTTTTGGGGATGCTATTCGACACAGTACAGAGGGGGTGGTCTGGTAGCATCTGGAACCTGGATTTGAATGTGTTCGTAGGACTAAATCACACTCCATCTTTTGAGTGTTGGGACACAGACCCATATTCTTATAATTAGTTCTCATTTGTGTATAAGCCTGGTTCAGGTTGGGTGGCTTGCAAATGCAACCAAAGGATTTTTTAATATGTATAAAATAATACAGAACCCTACTGTTACAATTCTATTAGTTGCCACCATTAGTGATCTTTTTCTACATGCTCCAGTATGGGTGGGCGCCATATTTATCAACGATGGAAGTTCTCTCTCCAGAGTATCTTGAGGAAAGCAAACTGTTTTTATACATTGTAGAGAATGAGGCCCAGAGAGACTGGACCAAGCATACATGGGATAATATGAGGGGGCCTATACGGCCAATCTCAACTCAACTTCATAGGAAGGCCATAGGCAGGACAAGCCCAGGGGGACACTGGGCTCCAGTTCTCTGCCTCTCTGTGAGTCTCCGGGCTCTGCCCATCTCCGTGTGTCTGAACCACTCCTAGGCTAGAGTCCCTGTGTGGTCACAGGGTGGCTGGTGCATGTCCAGACATCATATTCAGTCACAGGTCCTGGGGCAGCAAGAGGCTATATCTTGCTTAGGTCTCTTTTTAAGGGTGAGGGAAACTTTCCCAGAGGTCTCCCAGCAGACTTTCCCCTTGTGTTTTGTTGACCAGAAATATGACATGTGCCCATATTTAAATCCATCACCAACAAGGGTTTTGGGAACCCATTACTGACGGAGACTTATCGGAACTAAGCCCCCAGCCTGGGCTGACGTGAACCCCCCCAGAAGCACAAGGCTGAGTGAAGGAGGGCAGATGCCTGTTCTGAATTAAGAGGAGAGGAGGGTGGGCGAGAAATGCATGCTGAGTGGGCAACCATCAGCGTCAGCTACACTTGGCAAACTTATGTTTCCAAATTCCCAACTGACTCCCGGGCTCTTTCCACCAGACTTTTTAGATCACTCCTAAACACCCATCCATGTGTGGCAGGCAAAGTCAGGCAGGAAGTGCCAGAATACAGCATCCCACCAATGTTCTGGTCTGCCCGCTGTGCCTCTGACGTCAGTAGCACAAAGGGCAAAAATCAGCTCAGCCTTCCCTGATGGCTCCATAACCTGGGAAGAGGCTGTCTGACAAGTAGTTTGAAGAGACTCACCAAAGAACAGACATACTTCATTGCTCTGAGCCCGAGGACCGGGCTCCAAGATGATGCCAGCTAGTTTTCTTGGCTAGGGCCCCTCAGATGCTCTCCCTGTAGGTCCCATAGCAAAAAATCCCGTTCACTATCTTTTTAGCTGGGAAAAGAGTGTGAGAGGGTGGTTCTGAGCAAGGCAGTTGGTTTAACCCCCTAAAATCATGAGTTAAACAATGGCTAAATGCAAAGATCCACCAAATCTTTGTGCTCTCCATCCAGGTGCTACGACCTCCAAATGAGCCACCAACATGGTACCCCAGGTCTTGTTAGGTCAACTTGTGGAAAGCCATTGGGTCCTGGTAGCAGGAAGTGATTCTCCATCAAACCCAGTCCTTAGGGGGGGGGGGGATCTCAGCTCACTTTTTCTGTGGTCTGCGGGGTTGGGGCAGGAGAGTTCCTTGGTGGTGGACGGAAGGGGGCAGAAGCAGGAAACTTGTCCCAAGCCTCATCCCATCTTGGAGCTTTCCTGCCACCCAGCGAAGGAGAAGGAGACTTTTCTATATGTTATCTCATGGAACCAGCATAGCAGCCCACAGTGTGGGTGTTAGCACCATCAATTGACCTTTAAGGAGCCTGGGGTTCAGACAGGGTGAGTTGTATACTCAGGTCACACAGCCAGTGAATGGATTCACAACCCTCGAGGTCCTGAGGGAATGAGACTTGGACATAATCGTGTGATAGAAGACAAAGCCCAGGGGGGACCTGCAATGCTGTTTGGGTGGGCAGTTCAGTCCCTGACGCTGGGCACAGCCAGCTTGGGGGCACAACAGTGATTGGCAGCTCCCAGGGAGGGAGGAATTGCACGGGACAGGAGGGGAACGGGCGCCCTCCCATGGCCACTGCTGGAAAAACACACACAGCGCACCCAAGGTTCAGTTCTCACCAGGAAAGCCCAGCTGGCTGGCCTGGCAGTTGGCGGGGAGAGTTCTTGGGAAGTAGGAAAGCAGGGGGACTGCCGGGAGGCGGGCAAAGTGTTGCTTGTGGTTACCTGCAGATGCGGGCTCCCCCAGGTGGGATTCCTTGTGCAGAGATGAGACTGCACCTCGGGGTTTGGAGCACAGACCCCATCCCTTCCCCCAGTGAGAAGGTCAGGGAGAGCTGGCAGGGACTTCGGGCCAGAGAGGGCTGGCTTCCCTCCTGTCTGAGACAAACAAAGGAACTCTGGGGCCAAATGGAAATTCAGTTCCTTTTCTGGCAGTGGCCAAGGGACACCTTTAATTGTAAAATTCAAGACCAGCCCTTGATGGAAATTGCAACAAGGCCAGGCCATATGGGAACTTTTCCCAGTGGAAATGAGCATCTGCTTTCTATAAGAAATGCAAATGACGCTTAATTGCGCCTTCACAGGGATCCGTTTCTGTCCCCAGCAGGGCGGGCGCCCACAGTGGGGTAATCTGACCTTGGTTCAGAGTCCCAGCCCTCTCTCTGCAAGACAGAAGCAGCCAAGAAAGTATATTGGAAGCTTCCCAGAGTGACCCCAGACTGGACGGTGCCCCCTGCTGACGGTCCATCCAGGAACCTCAGGGTACAGAAGGGCCCTCAGGCATACCAAATTCCTACCGTGTTCCAGGTTTCATTTAATGTGGGCACCCCTCCCCCCACCCACACCACGGGATGCCCTGCTTTGTCGATAAAGAAACCAAAGCTCAGAAAATTCCTGTTGTTTGTCTGACGTGTCAGATAGCATATGGTGGCACAGAGTCCCAGCCAGAACCAACAGTCTGAAAAGCCCCACAGCATTCCTCTAACATTTACTGAGTGCCTAGGTCATGCATTTAGCACATATTTTCTTACACTGCCTGTTGCTCGCCCTCCTCTGAATAGCTGAGTAAAGGGGGTCTGCACAGGAAAGGGTTAATTCCTTCGTCAGTCACACGTTTCATTCCAAAAACATGAGAGATGTCTTACGGCCAAAAACGCTTCTAACAGGACTGGTAAAATGAAACGAAGGTAGGCAATTGTTTGGAGGACCCAGCCATTGGCTGCAGGACGTGGAGGGACTGATCTTCTCCACCATCATATTCACCATCTCCACCATCTTCTCCACCACCATCTCCACCATCTCCACCATCATCTCCACCATCTCCACCATCTTCTCCACCATCTCCACCACCATCTCCACCATCTCCACCACCATCTCCACCATCTCCACCATCTTCTCCACCATCTCCAAAACCATCTCCACCATCTCCACCATCATCTCCACCATCTCCCCACCATCTCCACCATCATTTCCACCATCTCCACCACCATCTCCACCATCTCCACCACCATCTCCACCATCATCTCCACCATCTCCACCACCATCGTCACCAGATTCGATGGCACCTTATTGGGTGTACTTACCTCGTTCTTCACTGCTTCTGAGGAGCTCTGTGAGGGACCTCAGCACAGGTGCTGGGCTCCAGGGATGTGACTTTCTCCTTTGTGCTCCCCTTCCCATCTGTAAAGTGGGATGATAGCTCCTCATGGGTTGTCAGGAGAGTGAATGCATTCTTGCTTTTAGAATAAGTAGCACCTGGTCTGTGCTAAATGCTTAAGAAACACAGCCGTTACTCCTTTTCCAGGTCTCACTGCTAACCGTGCACGGAGGCTGAGAACTGCCTGGAGGTCCTGGGATGAGGCGTGGCTCCTGCCCTTGCTTCTGCACCCAAAGCCTCCAGACCTTGTACCTCATCTGTACATCGGGGTGCCTGTGAGATATTGGAAAAACTGCCTGAGATTAGGGGCCACTTCAGCCCTCTTTGTGCTCCCAAGGGAGCAGGGAGTGTTTCTTGCTTATTTGATGTTAGAGGCTGAATTGTATCGCCTGCAAATTCCTATGTTGACGAGCTAATCTCCAGTGCCTCAGAATGCAGCCTCCCCAGCTCCATCCCACTGGGCACAGTTTGTGGGAGGAGGAATCAAGGCACTGAGGTTACTACTGAGATGCTGCTTCCCGGAGCTGTGAAGCCCGGGCCCTCAGAATAGCATTCTTCAGAGAAAGGTGATGGAGGTGATGGAGGTCAGGGAGGGGTTGGATAAACAGACCTCTCCCCTTATTTGCCCTGAGGAAGTGAATATTCCCATCTTACAGATGGAACAACTGAGACTCAGAGACATTGTGACTTGTCCAAGGTCACAGTCGCACAGATAGGAATTTCCACCAAGTGGGCCGGAAACCAGGGTCTGGGTCGTGTTTTCTGAACACAACCCAACACTGCAAGCTCTCAGAGCCGCTGGTTTGTGTTCTGATTCTCAGGCCCCACCCACGTTCAGGGACGAAAACCTCCCGAGGGGTCAGTGCACGCCCACCCATCCCCTACATCCTCGTGGTCCACTCTGGGGATCCCTTGGAGTCTCTCATCATGTGGGTTCTAAGCACCAAACTCCCTCAGCTGCAGAAAGCAGAGATTCCGTGAACTATGGAACTCACACGCCACGAGGGCCCCTGTCCCTTGATCTGTGACTGAAAAATAAGACCCCACTTACACTTATGCCCAAATGAGAGAGGCCCTAAACCACTCATCTCCCCGGGCAGGGATGTTAGCTCCCCCACCTCCCCATCGCAGTGCTTCTAGTCATCTTGGGGACATCTCAAAGGGAGCCTCACCTGTGCTCAGTCTGCGGCAAAAATCCCTTTGTCCACTATTCACAGCTTTCCTGCCATTGTAACCACAAAAGGGGACCATCTGAACAATGATATGTGGCCAGTGTCTCCCCGAGCCTGTGCCTGGAGGGCTCCACCAGTGACGTCCGGTGCCCCAAGGACCAGAGTTGTTGGCAGAATCTCACAAAGGCTCTCCCGAAGAGCACTCGAGTCCCATCTCAAAGGTCTCCACACCTTCTCAGAAGGCTGGCGCAGGCACAGGGGCTCTGCTGTCCTCCCATAAACCTCCAACTTCCCAATGGCATCTGACAGTAATGGTGTTCCTCCTCCCCCTTGGTCCTAAATGCTGCCTTCTGACCCTGGCCGTCAAACCGTGCAAAGAAATATTGCTGGAATATTCTTATGGTCCACATGGGTCTTCAAGGACTTTTTTGCTTGCACATTCCTATCAGTGCATTTTAAAAAAATCAGCTACACTAGTCCTCCCCTGTCCACAATTTCGCTTTCTGTGGATTCAGCTGCTTGCAGTCCACCAGAAGTAGATGACCCTTCTTCGGACCTAGCGTCAGAAAGTCAGTAGTGGCTTCATGCCACATCACAGCGCCTATGTCACCCACCTCACTTTGTCCTGTTGGGTAGGCATTTTGTCATCTCATAGCATCACAAGAAGGGCAAAACAGCACAACACGGTATTTTGAGAGAGAGAGACAGAGACCACATTCACATAACTTTTTTATAGTATTTGTTAAAATTATTCTATTATTAATCATTGTTCTTAATCTCTTACTGTGCTTATTTTATAAATTAAACTTTATCATGGGTATGAGTGTTTAGGAAAATCAGTATATATAGGGTTTGGTACTATCTGTGTTTTCGGACATTCCCTGGGGGTCTTGGAATGTCTCCCTGAAGGTAAGGGGAGGACTACTCTACCCCTGGATATGCAAATCTGTTTATTCATATATATATATATGAATAATGTATGTATGCATTATGAATACATATGCATAATGCATGTATACATAATGTATGCATGCATAATATGCATCATACATCAATAATGCATTGATGTATGATGCATATTAAAACCAGGCACAAAATGGAAATGTACAAGGATGATCTTTTTCATAATATAGAAACACTTATGTGTTTTGTTTATGAAAACCATATATAAAAATAAAAATGTAAGAAGAATGGGTAGGATAAATTAAAAAAAGAAGTTCTTATTCTTTCTGCCTCTACCTCACCTCTTGTCTTTTAAAAAAATATTTATTTTTCATTGAGGTATAGCTGACATATAACATTGTATTATTTTTAAATGTGCAACATAATGATTTGATACACATATCTTGTGGAATGATTATACATTAAGTTTAGTTAATATCTATTATCAGGTGTAGTTCTTTTTTTTTTTTTTTTTGTCAGAGAGAAAGAGAGAGCACAAGCAGGCAGAGTGGCAGGCAGAAGCAGAGGGAGAAGCAGGCTCCCTGCCGAGCAAGGAGCCTGATGTGGGACTCGATCCCAGGATGCTAGGATCATGACCTGAGCCAAAGGCAGCCGCTTAATATCAGGAGTAGTTCTTACAATGAGAACTTTTAAGAACTATTTTCTTAGCAATTTTCAAATCCACAATGCAGTATTGTTGACGGTGGCCCTAGTTCTGGTCTTTTCTCCCCTCCTCACTCCCAGGGGCATGCACCTCATTCTAGAAATGATACTCTTCTTCAATGTCTGTGCGCGATACCAAGCGTCCATTCCACACACAGAATTTCACTTCCGTGTCGCTGCTGCGCTGGGTGGCATGTGTCTTTCCCTTTGTTTTACACATCAGATCAGGAGACAGGCGCAGAGAGGCTGATGGACTCCTTTGGGACACAGGGAGGAGGTCTAGAGCCTGATGTCATCCTGTGTTTGTCAGCCCAGCCTGCTAGGACACAAATACCTTAAACGGGGTGTTTTAAATACAGAAAGTTCTTTCCCACAGTTCTCGAGGCTAAAGTCCAAGATCAAGGTGTGGGCGGAGTTGGTTTCCTTTTTGGCCTGCAGATGGCTGCCTTCTTGCTGTGTCCTCAGGAAGTTTTTCCTCTGTGCCCGCACACGCCTGACGTCTCTTCTCGTAAGGGCATCTGACAGATTGGATTAGGGCCCCACCCCATGACCACACTTAACCTTCTTACCTCTTTAAAGGCTTTGTCTCCAAATACAATCGCATTCAGATACTAAGATTAGGTCCTCAACATATGATATCTGGGGGGAACAAAATTCAGTCCATAATCACTCTCAAACCTGAGCTCTTCAAGTCACTAGTCTGCCTGCTGGCTCACCTGGGTGTGTGACCTGGGAGTGCTCCCCCAGAGGGTACCCATGGTGTGACCTCCCAGGCGACGGCCCAGCAGAGTCTCTGTGCTCCCAGTGGGGGCTCCTCCATCCCTATCCCCAGGATGCTGTTCCACCAACCCCTCTGCCTGGATTATCCCGCCCTCTGCTCTCAACAGCCCCCTTGCCACCCACCTCCCCCTCTCCACCTGCCCAAGTCCTGCCTATCCTTTCTGTAAACTCAAATGCCACCTCCTCCATGAAGCCCCCAATGGAGAAGCAGGCAGAATCTGGCACTAGGGTGGCCAGAGGGGGCGAGGGCCCTTCGCTGAGGAGGGGGTGGTGTTAAAAGTCAGTTTGCTCTTTGTTTGCCAAGTCCTGGGCCCAGGGAGCTGGGTTTGTCAAGGCGGACTCTTTCTTACAATTCACACCAAGGCTCCCTGGGGCTAGGAGGGTACTGCAGACCTGCCAGAAATGACTTGTCTTTTTTTGTGTTAAGATTTTACTTATTTATTAGAGAGAGAGAGAGAGAGACAGCATGGCGGGGGGGGGGGTGGTTGCAGATGGAGAAGCAGAGTCCCTGCTGAGCAGAGAGCCAGACTCGGGGCTCCATCCCAGGACCCTGGGATCATGACCTGAGCCAAAGGCAGATGCTTAACCAATCGAGCCACTCAGGTGCCCAGAAATGACTTTTTTCTTCATTTCCACAGAATTTCACGGCGCTTCTCATGCACAATCCTGTATTATACGTATTTTTGCATTTGAATCCTCACCTTCCTTAGAGATGACTTCTGAGTGTGCCCAGATTCTATCTTACCTTCTTTCAGTCCCTTCCTGGTGTCCAGTCCTTTGTCATTCCTTCGTTCTGTAAATACTCCTGACACTCAGCTGAGTAAATTCAACTGCACTTTGTTGAATAAATGTGTGAGTGAGATGTCCCCTCTGCCTCTATATCCCGGGTTCTTCCCGTGTCCTATCCCCTCAGTCCTTCCTGCTCTTTTGGTCAGTTTCCAGAATTAGACCTCCTTTAGAGCTAGCCTCAGATGTGGGTGGCCAGGCGGCCTCCGGTGTGAGCACAGGGGGCCATGCCCAAGGTCTCTGACCTCTTTATGACCCACAAGTGCATTCTTTGCTGAAGCCCAGCCACCCTCATTCACTCCTCTCCCACCGGAGGACAATCATTTTGACCAGGCAATGTAGACAAATCCCACGCATCCCGATGCTCCCTCAAGGGGTGGGCAGAAACTTCTGGCAACCAGGGCCATGCCTTGAAGAAAGGAAGTGGGCAGAGAGGTAGGCACGGGACCTGGAGCAGAATCTCAGCCAGGATCAGACAGATCCCAGCTTCTCCAGTGTGGGAGGGGGGCGCTGGGAACGCCTCAGCTGACAGCTCCTGAGAGAGCAACACTATTGTGCTCTGATGAAAAGAGGTGCCGAAGCCAAAAAATCCCCACAAAACACAAAACCCAACAAGTAAGTCCATCAGTTTTGTTTTTTTTTAAAGATTTTATTTATTTATTTGACACAGAGAGAGAGAGATCACAAGTAGGCAGAGAGGCAGGCAGAGAGAGAGAGAGAAGCAGGCTCCCTGCCGAGCAGAGAGCCCGATGCGGGGCTCGATCCCAGGACCCTGAGATCATGACCTGAGCCAAAGGCAGAGGCTTTAACCCACGGAGCCACCCAGTACATTAGTTCTTGTTCAGGCTGCGGCAACAGGGAGAACACCCCAGATTCGAAGATTCAAGCATCTCATGAGGCGAGGTAGTTTTGCCTTCCATTTTTTTTTCTAGGGAGGAGCAGGTAAGTTATGGATGCGTCGATTTCAGAGTTGGGCTGGTTCTATGATCAGGGCTGATCACGGCCATCCGGACACGGAGTCTTTCTCTCTCTGTGGCTAGCTGGTTTTGGCGGACCAATAGTTCAGCCAGTCACTGATGGCACAAAGGACAGAAGGCTGGAGGGACCGAGGCCAGCCGGGTCACAGGGAATGAGGGGCTCGTCTGTGAGTCCACGGGGGTCACGAGGAAGAGGGAACAGCGTGTCTTCTGTGTCATACGGAAAAGGTCATTCTTTGCAGCAAGCTGTTTTCCAGAACACAAATGGATGGGAGGATTTCGGGATATGCAAGTTTGGGGGAATTTCTTTGCTGTTTCTGTTTGCTGGGAGAGTGGGGCTCAAGGAAAGTTCAGTGTTATCCAATTCTCCCCGTGATCTTGTCTGATAGGTATTACCAAGCTATTTTGTTGTTGTTGTTGTTTAAGTAACCTCTGCCCTGAACGTGGGGCTCGATCTCACAACTCTAAGATCAAGAGGCGCGTGCTCCACCCACTGAGCCAGCCAGACGCCCCAGCCAGGCTAATTTTCTAATAGGCCTGGCAGGTCTCTGGACACTGAGGCTCTGAGGAGAACAGCTGCGTGGGGGATGATCCGGACACAGGGAGGGGAGTGGGTTATTTGGAGTCAGCTAGGAAAGAGGAAATTGCAGAAACAAAAGATTGCTTATGTTGAATTATCTGCCCATTTGTTTGAATTCTCCATTGACTTCGCATGCTGTGGTCTTGATCTTCATTAGAGAATAATGTTACAGAGAAGTGGATTGAAATTTTGGTGCAAGGAATGATTTCTTGCCCAAAGAACGTAAAATCTCTGAGTCTTAAATCGGACTTGAGGGCTTGGATTTGAGGTAGAACTCAAAGTTTAGAAAGAAGATCATAGAGGCCATCTGTCAACATGTATCCAACCTTGAACATGTGGACATCTTTCCACCCAGGACTTTTATTCCTAGGAATTAATTTGAAGGAGTTAATCAGATAATTCTCAAAGATGCTCACAGTAAGGGGATTCTCCCTGTGTTGTTTACACTGATGAAGGATCAAAAACAACTATAAGTCTAGTAATAGTTTGCTACATGAATTATAGACACATGACATAATAAAAAGCTGTAACCATTAAAAAGAGAGCATAGAAGTATATTTGTTTGCATACTGTAGGGGAAAAAAAAAACAAACGTATGTTTCAGTTGAAAAGCAGACACTGTGTGGAGTGCACCCACCTGGGTCAGCTGGTTCTGATTCTGGGGGGATTCCTCACCTTTCGTGGTCTTTGAGCTATTTCTGAAGTCCAAAGATTGCAGACAACTAATAGCAATGCAAATTATTCTTTAGGGACTTGCAAATACATTCTGACAAGTGCAGTTCATTTGACTCCCCTGTCCCCGGGGAGGAAGCCATGTCTGTGTCCACCTGCAAATCCATCTCAGTATTCTGGAAACTTCTTCATGGTTCCCTCATCACTAGCAAGTAAAATAAAATTGTTCACATGCGTTCATTTGGTATCTGTAGGAGAGTCATGATTTTGCTTAAAAAAAAAAAAGATTCCTTAGCCATTGAAAGGTACTTGGGATTATTGTTAAATGATAAAAAACAAGCTACAGTGCGTTCAACATCACGTTTCAGGAAAGGTAGTGTGTGTATCAACAGATGCACGAGAAGAAAAGGTTCAGTGGAGAATGCATCAGCACGTTAGGAGTGTCTACCTCGGGGTGGGGGTGTGGATGAATCCAATTGTCTTTATGCTTGCTTTATTTCTTTGGCCTGACATATATGACTCGCGGAATAAGGATATTTAAACACAGAAGTAACACTAATCAAAATCTGGGAGATGATGCTCTTTCTAACCGGATTCCCACAGGAGTCATTCAGATTCCTCTTTCTCCCAATCTGACAGCTTGAAAGTCAGAAAGTGACTTTTTCAGCTTCCATACTAGAGGGAGATGAGGTGGCTAACCTGTAGGGAGCTCTGAGGAGTCCTCGTGGCCGGGCTTCCACCTGGGCTGGACTATGGGAGAGATAGGGGCAGGTGGTCTCTAAGCACCATAGCTGGGACGTGATTATGATTTTGAAAGATGGAGCGATGGGGTGCCTGGGTGGCTCAGTGGGTTAAAGCCTCTGCCTTCGGCTCAGGTCATGATCTCAGGGTCCTGGGATCGAGCCCCGCATCGGGCTCTCTGCTCGGCGGAAGAGACTGCTTCCCCCTCTCTCCCCTCTCTCTCTGCCTGCCTCTCTGCCTACTTGTGATCTCTCTCTGTCAAATAAATAAATAAAATCGAAAAAAAAAAAAAAAAAGATGGCATCATTGAGTACTTTTGCTTGAATCTCTGGTGGCTAAGGCACCAGATGGTTTTTGGAAATACTTGGATCAATGGGAGCAGTGGATGGTTTGAGCTGAGGAAGGGTGCAAGGTTAACCTACTCTTCTAACCTCACGTGAAGAAGCTGGTGGGCAGACGAGGGAGGGGTGGGAAGGCTCCTTGAGGATGCTGGGTGAGGTCATAGGAAGCCACTAGAGGTACGTTCTCAGCCCAGGGGAACACAGTTACTCTGAGCCTCTTGAGTCTTGGAGCAAGGGGTGGGGAGGTACATTACTGCCCGGAAAAGCTGCTCTGCCCTGGGAGAACCCGGGAGCCCCTAATGGGGCCATGTCTGCCAAGAGTGAAATGCACGTCCTTTGCCCTGCAAGTCCTGTTCTATTTTCAGACTGATTCATAACTAAAACATGAAATAAGTGATGTGAAAGCATTTGGCACTGACTGACACTTGCTCAGTGCACATTACTGTCCTCCCTCCCTCTCTTCTTCATCAGAATCTCCGGGGGCCCAGACCGCAGTCCCTGACTCTCAGACTGCTCTGTTTGAAGAGCTGTTTTCCTCAGGTAGTTGCAGAGGCAGTGGGTCCCAGGCCCTGCTGAGGGGGAAGGAACCTGGCTCTCAGTCCAAGCACCCTCAGCCTTGGAGCTCAGGAAGCTGCGGGAGCTCCCTCTAGTGGCAGAGGCTCAGCTGTCGTCGGGGCTTAATTGCAAATTTCCTCACCCAAGCCCTGTCACCTTCCGGTCACTGCAGAGATGACCCAGTCAGCTCAGGTGGCCTGTGCCTCCCCTTTAGACCCAGTCACTGGGCAGGATTGCAAGGGGACCTGCTAAAGCAGCCAGACAAGAAGGGAGGGCATGTGGAGCTGGAGAGGGAGAGAAGTTCCAAATTTCTTAAAATACAAGTGGCACCTCTTTCCCTGTTCCTCCACGTTTTACTGTGAAAACTTTCAGACACCTAAAAGTTCAAAGAATTTTACAGTGAATACACAGATAGTCTTTCTCCATCACCGAGATTCTTCTACTAACATTTTACTCTACTCATTCCATTGTATATCTATCCATCTAGCCATCCACCTCTCCACCCATAAACATCTTATTTTTCTGATGCATTCCTTGGTAGGTTGCAGACATCAGGACACCCCCGTAAACACCTCAGCCCTCAGGAGCCAATGGAAGAGGTTGCTAATAATTATTTTGCCGCACACTTTCTAGGTTTATTTTCATATGTTGTTCTTACAGTTCTATGTGGTGGGTATTTAAAAATCCCATTTGGCAGGTGTGGATGCTGAAGATCTGCAAGTCATTTGATGGAGCTGGGACTTAATCTGTGTCAAACTCCCCAGCAGTGTCCTCTCTTCCCTTCTTTTGATGCTTCATTGGGATAAAAGTGCAACTCCATATGCACCCAGGCACCCAGGACCCTGGGTCCTCCCCACACTGCCTCCCTTGCCAAAGGCTCCCCTCTTCTTACAGGTATGTTCGCAGATGGTCCTAGCTGCAGTCAGCCCTGGGGATGCTATATTATCACCAAATTTTATTTCTTTTTTAACACTTTTCACAATCGGAAATTACTTTGTTTTACATTTGTTCACTCATTATCTGATTCTCCAGGAACATAAGGATCTCTAGTATCTAGAACTGGGTCCAGAATGAGTCAGCGCTGAAGGAATATATTCATTAGGTGGCTGAGTATGGTACACTGCTCGGTCACTTCTCTTTGTTGCTGGTCTCCACCATAGCAGGTTTTGGAATCTCCATGACATCTTTTCCTTTTCCTTTTTTTTTTTTTTTTTTTTTAATTTAAGCAGGCTCCATACCCATCATGGAGCCCAACTCGGGGCTGGAACTCATGACCCTGAGATGAAGACCTGAGCTGCTGAGATCAAGAGTCAGACACTCAACTGACTGAGCCACCCAGACGCCCCCTCCGTGACATCTTCAGTGGGTGAATTTCAGAACAGTGCTGCTGGCTAGATAACAAATCACCTTTGGTCCAAATAATCATTATGGTCATCTGCGTGGTGGCTACTGAAAGATAACAGTGGGTAAAAGAGCCCAGGAAGGGAAGGTGACTTGCGCTATTTTGCTCCTAAGCCTCCTAAGGCTCGGTTGTGTTGAGATCCCCCAGTTGCCGTTGATAGTAGATGTTGTCCTCCTGACATACATTCTACTGTTTGCCATTGTTTCACGCCCAAGCTTCAGGGTGGGATGGTCTAAGGCCATCAGGATGACCCATCCCCTTGTGCCGTGACGGGCTCTGGGACGAGCAAGCGTGAGCTAGGCTGTGCCCCGTCTTGCTCTAGCCTCGGCTTCTTTCAGGAAATGGATGTGCCCTGGCTCATCGTAGACAAGGAAGAGGCATTTGTTGGGTGTTCCCGAGGAAGAAACTTCCAGCTCTTTTGAGACCTTCTGGAAGTTGCCCTTTCTCTTCCCCAGGGGCATTGGGGTGCACAGATATCAGGACGATAAGTGCTGCCGCCATCTTGCTTCCCATCTGAGAAAGAGCCAGCCCAGAGAAGGGCAGAGGCGAGCAGGTTCTCTGGCTGGACCTCCTGGCCCCCACCCTCCTTCAGGACTTGCAGTTCTGTGAACCAAGGAATATTTTCTTGTACCAACCAAGTTGAAAATTTTTTGTTATTGGGAGCCAAAGGCATCCTTCACTGCTAACTGACCACTTACTTTGCTGACCACTAACTCTACTTTGCTTGACAGTGTAGAAATAGCGTTTCTAGTTTTTACAACGTTTGATGCTGGCACCAGCCCCTACGGTAGCTTTGTAGGATTTAGTAGTGGTTGCCCCTCTGGGCAGGTGCAGCCTCATGGGCCCCCTCTTGCTGGGATATCTTCGGTGAGGGTGTAGCCTGGCAGACGCCACTGTTCCCATTTTGCATTTCTCGAGACCCAGGTCCAGACAGGAGAACAGGAGACCACGTGCCCAAGGGCATGTGGTTTGGCCACAGCAGGGTTGGGAATCAAACTTGCGTCTCTCAAAAGATCATACCAGGTTTCAAAAATAATGTGTAGTTCTGACTATAATCGACAGACTAGAATTAACATGAAAACAAAAAATAAACATTTTATTTATTTAAAAAGATTTTATTTATTTATTTGAGAGAGAGAGAGAGCGCATGAGTAGAGGGAGGGAGAGGGAGAAGAGGACTCCCCGCAAGTAGGGAGCCCAAAGTGGGACTTGATCCTAAGAGAGACACTTAACTGACTGAGCCACCCAGGCACCTCTTTCATGTACAGTCTTTAGTAGATCTCAATTCAAATAGGCCAAATCGGAGTAGGATGCTCCAAGGCTTACTAACACTGTGGAGGAATGCTTTCTGGCCATGTGATCATGGGTATATTTCTTACCTTTTCTGAGCCTCTGTATTTGGTCCATTTCATAGGCTAATACTTTCAGTCTTGATCTGTGAGTGTCAGAAAATAATGAAACTGCTCCATGTGATAGATACCGTGGAAATTAACCATTAAAGTTACTGGAAAAAGGGGCGCCTGGGTGGCTCAGTGGGTTAAAGCCTCTGCCTTCGGCTCGGGTTATGATCTCAGGGTCCTGGGATCAAGCCTCGCATTGGGCTCTCTGCTCGGCAGGGAGTCTGCTTCCCCCTCTCCTTCTGCATGCCTCTCTGCCTACTTGTGATCTCTGTCTCTCTGTCCAATAAATAAATAAAAAATCTAAATTAAAAAAAAAGTTACTGGAAATGCACAGGACCAGCTCCTTGGAGTAACTGGAGAGAATAATTTTGTTGCAACACTCGGGCTTCATATTCTGTCTTCTTTTGGTTTCAAGTTGGTCCTTCTCCATCTCTGCCCTCCCACCACCTCCAGATGCAGACTCCTCTGTTATCGTGAGAATGTGGGAAAGTGATAGCAGTGCAAAGAGAGGGTTCAAAGAAAATCTCCCACACTGGAGCCAGACTGTCCAGTACATGGAGGGGTTAGACGGGAGAGTCTAGGCGTCTGATAATTTTTTCAGAAAGCTTTGAAATTTCCCCGTGGTGGGTACAGAATAACCTCAGAATGTCAGCTCAGCTGTTCGGTCTTGATCTTCTCCTAAAGATGCATTCCCCGTAAAGTGACTCCATGGGTGACCTGTGTTTGAATCTTTATCATCTTCTCTTCCATGGTACTTCTCTTCCATGATCTTCTCCAGAACCTTATTCCAAGTCATCTTCAGAAGCTATAATATGATCTATGAAATATTTCCAAATATGAACCAATTGATATTTTGGTTGTCAAAGAATGATGTAGGTGACCTCCTTAATTATTCCTTTTCCACCCGGATCCTTTAATGTTGTTCAGACCTTACCTTTATTGACATGTTAAGCCAGGCTTTGAGAGTAGTTCCCCTTTGTTGAGCTCAGGGCCCAGGGATAAGTGGCATTATCCCTGTTTCACAGATGAGAAAATGGAGACTCGGCGATTTAAGTGATTTGCCAAAACTCAGCTGGTAAGTCTTCAAGTTATCCAGACTTCCTTTTCTTTCTTTCTTTTTTTTTTTTTTTGAGTAGGTTCTGTGCCCAGCAAGGAGCCCAACGGCGGGCTTGAACTCATGACCGTGAGATCAAGACCTGAGCTAAGATCAAGAGTCAGATGCTTAATCGACTGAGCTGCCCAGGTGCCCCAAGTTATCCAGGCTTCTTGCTCTTTCTACCACATTGTGCTATTTCAGAGTGGTAAAGTGGGAGTTTGTAAGTCTATTGATTATACAAGTCAGTTGATCTGGCCTTTGATGAATTATGGGCCATTAGCTTTCACCTGCGCCATTCAAGCCATAAAATGTTCCAAGGTAAGATAAGAGTTTGTGGGCTCCTTACTTTGCAGTATTTGTGCCTTTGATCTTTGTAGATGTGCCCAGTCCTGTTCCTCTTTTTGTTACAGATACAATGCATCCTATTCAGTTTCTGAACTCATGCTGCTCTGAACATCTGTTTGGATGGTTATTTGTAGTTGTGGTTTCCTAAGGGGAACAGTGCAAAGGGCTGAAATGGTGCTATCTGAATCAGCTGCTCAAAGCCAATGAAGATCCCCACCCTTCAAAGGTACAGAGTGGTGCTTCTAAAAATTCATGGTTTCCAGTCTAATGGTGGTTCTTCTATTCCTTTTATTACTTGCTTCAAAGCTTCATTGCCTTGATTGCACTTTTGCATGATCTTCTGTCTTTCTTCATAAAGAAAATCCAAGCCAACAGTGTGACCTCGCCTTGCTACCTGTCCATTTCATTCTTACCTAAAACACATCTGTATCTCCATGCGTTCTTGCCTCGTTCTCTGTAGCCAGGTGTATCCCTTGCCTGGACATATCAATCGGGGTCCAGATGGGAAGTGGAGTTCATTCAAATGGCTTAAATGGGGGAGACTTTTAACAAAGGGTCTAATTGTAGCAGGTGTTTGTGGCTTGGGCTTACGAGTACGAACGAAAGATGTTAAAACTCCCAGAGCTAGCAATAATGAAAGAGATCGCCACCCTTGGATTGATGACACCAGGATTAGAAATCTTGTCCCTAGAGCTTCTGAGGTCTGGAGCCGTGGGAGAGATTTTGGTCATGGAGGGACAGGGACGCTGCCAGAGGTGTGGGGGAGGGCAGGTCTGGCTGACTTTGGCAGAGCTCAACTGGAAGGCAGCTGTGCTAGGGAGGGTTCTTCAGAGAAACAGAACCTCTCATTCTCTGTCGCTTTGTCTCTCTCTGTCTCTCTCTCTCTCCACACACACACACATGCATGCATACACATTTATTGTAAGGAATTGGTTCATAGAACTATGGAGGCTAAGAAGTCTCAAGATCTGTGGTTGGCAAGCTGGAGACTCAAGAAAGCTTCTGGTGTAAGTTCCAGTCTGAGTGCAGGAGAAGACTGATGTCCTAGCTCCAACAGTCAGGCTGGAGAAGTTCCCTTGTACTCAGCCTCTTTGTTCTAATCAGTCCTTCAACTGATTGGATGAGACCCACCATATTAGGAGGGTGATGTGCTTTACTCAGTCTAACAATTCAAATATTAATTTCATTCCTCAAACACCCTGGAAGACACACCCAGAATAATGCTTGTCCATCTGTCTGGGTACCAACTGGCCCAACCAAGTTGACACATGAAATTAACCACTGCAGTGGCCATCTTGGGACCCCATCTGCTGCAGTCTGCAGGGATCCGTTTCCAAGATTCCCGAGGGCAGGGAAGGACAGAGAGAGGATTGGAGAGGAGAATAAATGGAGAATAACAGCATAATTATTTTATTACATGAATTGAACTCCATAGGAAGCAATTAGGAGGTTGGTTTATTTTTTTCCTCATCACTACCTTCAATTATATTCCAACTGATCTTGGGTAAAGCCTGTCCTATTTTAGTCACTTTGGGGCCTAATTAGCTTCCTTTTCAGGTATTAAGAAGTCCAATCCGCTGTGAAATAAGACATGAATTTCTCAGGCCATTCAAATAGTTTCCCCTCCCCTCCTCGCTCAGCCTGCCTCAGCCACCAGGGGGAAGTGGGCACCTGCTTGTCGTTTTTGTCTCCTTGTTCCATGTCACACCCTCTGTCTTACAGCTGTCTTTTCCAGGGTGGGTGCTGGAGGAAGGATGAGCAGGACCCTGGTCAAAGGTCTTTTGACTTAGCTGGAGCTTTTGTTCCTATGTTTCCATGGGCTGTTGGATGCTGTGAGACACATGGCTTCCCTAGGGCATATCATTAGGTTCCTCTGAGACATCCCATGGGCACCTTCACTTCTTAATATAGGTGATTCACCCTCTGAGCATCTTCTGACTCTCCCTTGACAATCACCCCCATAGGGTTCCCCTGTGTTGGGGTCCCCTCTCTGTAGCATTCAGTTAATCTGGGCAGAGTACCCTCAGCGCTGCTCTGACTCAGCTCTTCTCTCCAGCCTACTTCTGGTCTGGGGCAACCCTGTACCCCTCCCTCTCAACTGGACCCCTCTGGAGGGGAAACGGACCCATCCGCTGTCCTTTATCTGTGGTCCTTTCCTTGGTGCCTTGCAATGGCCAGGAGAGCAGGAAGCTTTTGTTTCTGTATGCCCAAATACCAGGGGGCACACATCGGACTCTCCCTTCTATTTCTTTGAATTTCTTAAAAACATGCCCACCCCCAAGAAATCCCCTTTGAATCTCTGGCCTCTCTCACATGGGTTGTGGAGGGGGATATCAGCCAACAGGCTTGTGCTCTCTTTACAGTGTAGGGGCGAGGCTGGGACTAGGGTAAGGCAAGTGAGGCACTGGCCTGGATGTGAGATTTAACGAAGTGCCAAAAAACTCAGTGATCAAGGTAAGTAACATCTTTCTGCAATGTTCAAAGCAATCAAAACCAATGTAAACGATGCACGAAGAGCAGAATATAAAAAATGTAAAGACAGGATCAGAATGGCTGATATCCTCATTTGCCTCAGGCTCAGTTGTGCTTCCGCGAGAGGCATTGTACCTGATCCTGTCTTTATTTAAATCTTTGAGATTTTTTTCCTGCATCACTCTGTGGCCTTAAATTTAGATTTTTACATATTGCATTACCTTGATTCCTGAGTATTTTGGCCCCTCTTCCCCCTTCAATTTTGCCCCTCAGCCAGTGCCTCACTCATCTCTACCTTGTGTAGGGGCACCTATCACACTGCCCTGGGCTTTGAGGTTTAGTCAAATTCCTGAGAAAATGGTAAATTTTCCATTCCATTGCCTGGTTCATGAAGTCGTCCCTGCCTTAGAGTTGTCTGGAAATTCATCTTTCCAGACCTCTTATTCAGCTCCCTAGAACATTCTAGAACATTCTTTCTATTGCATGAACATGCTGTGCACTTCCCTGCGTCTGTGCCTTGCCAACTGCCTGGAATGCTTCCTAAATTCCCCGGCTTCGAAACTTCTCCTCTGTCTCTGGGAATGGTTCTATCACCTCCTCTGTGAAGCCTTTCATGGCCTCTCTGGAAGGACTGACCCTTGTCTTGTTTCTCCCCCACCGAGGGACCCACAAATACCTCTACTACAGCAATGCTGACACCAGGGAGAGCGTTTTAGTAGGTGGGTTAGTTTTCCACAACTGCTGTAACAAATTATCACAAACTCAGCGCCACATTTATACTCTCTTACAGTCTGAAGTTCAGAGGTGAAGTTCAGCTGGTGGGGCTATATTCCTTCCGGAGGCTTTGGGGGAAATCTGGTGCTTTGCCTTTCCCAGCTTCTAGAAGCCACCTGCCTTCCTTGGCTTGTGGCTCCTTCCTCACATCCCTCTAACCTCCTGCTTCTTAGGCTCACATCTCCTACAATTGACTCTGAACCTCCTGCCTGCTTTTATAAGGACCCTGGTGATGACACAGGGTCCACCCTGATAACCAAGATGTTCTCCCATCTCAGGATGCTTAGCCTAATCACATCTGCAAATTCCCTGAGCTGTGTAGAGAGCACGGTCGCATGTTCTGGGGGTTAGCCTGCAGACATCTTTGGGAGCCATAGTTCTGTCTACCCTATCCATCCTGCCATGATGGCCAAGCCAGAGTTGTATTCATGGTTTCATCCTCACTGCTGAGCACAAGGCTGAGCGTGAAGCCCATCCTTCAAGTGGTCATGCTGAACGGAAGGGGATTCTCATAGCTTGAACCTTCTCTCTCTCTCTCTCTCTCGCTCTCGCTCTCGCTTTGCTGTTAATTCCAGGCGGTAGCCCTTGGAACCCTCTGCAGGCTCCAGTCTTTCTGAATTTGAGCAGGTGTCATTACAGATTTCTTCCTAGTCAGGATGCTGGGGAGGGAAGTGTGGCAGATCAACCCACCTCCTCCAGGTTATCTCAATTTTTTCTCCTAGGCTTAATTCCGTGCTTTATTATTATTACAATTTTTTAGTTTTTTAAAAGGATTTTACGTATTTATTTGAGGGAGCAAGAGAAAGCACGAACAGCGGGGAGAGGAGAGGAGCAGGCTCCCCCCTGAGCAGGGAGCCTGGGACTCTGGGATCACGACCTGAACCAAAGACAGACATTGAACCAACCGAGCCATCCAGGCGCCCCTAATCCCTTGCTTTAAAACCCACCTCACGTTTCCAGTGTATTAGAAATATATTTGGTTTCACGGCGTGCGTGCCTTCAAAAACTGAGAAAACCCCCACACCGGACAACTCAGAAGCAGTAATCTGGTTTCATGTTCCCACAGTTTGTAGGAAACAGAGTTCTGAGGAGTTCGGGCTGATTTATCCAGCCCCAGAGAATAGACCTATTCCAGACATATCCCCACTCTGCTCCCCCTCCCCCCGGCTCTCCAAGTTGCCTCAGCATCTGTTTACAACACAGGGGTCAGCTTTGGCCACAGATTTCCAGGTAGGTTGGGAAGGCAGGAGCAGGGTTGGGTCTGCAGTTTGGTCCTGGGGGGTAGGGGTGGGGGTGTGTGCACCTGTTCAGGCCAGGCCCTTCCGGGTCTCGTATTCTGGGTTTTGGGTCCAGTCCTCTTTGGCAAGTGCTGAAGACCTGCGGAAATGGAAGCCACATTTAGCAACTGAGGGGCAATTAGTGTTCATGGCAATGTTTGAAGGCAATGCTACATTAATGCTTGCTAAAAGATTTATGTATCAGCTAAATATTTTGACAGAGAAGTGAAAATAACTGTGAAGACCACTCCATCTGGCTCCCCTTGTTTATTGCCTGAATATTTACACCACTGCTTTGGAAGTTTCACGGATTCGAGAATTAACGTACAGAAAAATATTCTGTCTTTTGACCAGACTACGAGAGACAACTTTTTGTTCTGTAAATGGAGGGTAAGGAGAGAAAACAGATGGGATCCCTGAAGGATTCCATCCTCTCTCCCTTTTCACATTCAAGACTAATGCCACCTCTTCCCCTCCCCCCAAATCCCATAAGAATGTGTTGCCCTTATGGCTAGTTGCTGGTGTGGTTGAACTTGCAAGACAATGAATGGCTCCTGTTGAAAAACCTCGAATAGTGCCAAACTATTGGAATTTCAGATCGATCGTGATCTGAGAGGGAACAGACTTTCTTGGAACCTCGATGCAATATAAAAGAGCGGGTAGGCATCAGGGAGACCTGTAAAGGGGCAGTTAAAAAAAAATTAAAACATTTGTACGTATATTTAAAAAACTGAGGTATAGGGATGCCTGGGTGGCTCAGTCGGTTAAGCGTCGGACTCTTGATCTTAGCTCAGGTCTTGATCTCATGGTCGTGAGTTCAAGCCCTATATTAGGCTCCAGGCTGGGTGTGGAGTCTACTTAAAAAAAAACAGCAACGGAGGTGTAATTGACATATAACATTCTATTAGTTTCAGGTGTACGACATAATTTGCATACACTGCGAAATAATCACCACCATAAATCTAATTTCCACTGGTCACCATATACAGTTAGAAATTTTTTTTTCTTGTGATGAAAACCTTTGGGATTTACTCTCTTAGCAACTTTCAAATATGCAATAGAGTATTATTATCTCTAGTCACCATGCTGTACAATACATTCCCATGACTTATGTATTTTATAACTGGAAGCTTGAACCTTTTAACCTCCTTCACCTATTTTGCCCACCTCCCACCGCACCTCTCCCCTGGCAACCACGATTCTGTTCTCTGTATCTATGAGGTTGGTTTTTGTTTTGTTTTGATTTTTTTTTAGATGCCACATATAATTGAGATCGTATGGTATTTGTCTTTCTCTGTCTGATTTATTTCACTTAGCATAACGCTCTCAAGGTCCATTTATGTTGTAAACGGCAAGATTCCATTCTTTCCGAAGGCTGAGCAGTATTCTATATATATAGGATATAGTATAATATAGTATAGTATATAGTATATAGTAGTATATATGTATATATACACTATATATAATATACTACACTATATACTATATATATACTATACATATACTATATACATATATACACACTATATATACTGTACAGTATATACTATACTATGTACCATACTATATATATGGTATATACTATACCACATACTATATATATATATATATATAGCTATATATATATATATAGCTATACTATATCTTCTATATCACTATATCACATCTTCTTTGTTCATTTATCCATTGATGTACATTTAGCTTGTTTCCATATCTTGGCTATTGTAAATAATACTGCAGTGAACATGGGGGTGGATATATCTTTTTGAATCAGTCTTTTCATTTTCTTTGGATAAATACCCAGAAGTGAGATTGCTGGATTATATGGTAGTTCTAACTTAGTATTTTGAGGAATTTCCACACTGTTTTCTATAGTGGCTGCACTGATTTACATTCCCAACAGCGTGTAAGGGTTCCCTTTTCTCTACATTCTTGCCAACACTTATTTCTTGTCTTTTTGATTATAGCCATTCTAACAGATGTGAGAAAATATCTCATTGTGGTTTTGATTTGCCTTTCCCTGATGATTAGTGATGTTGAACATTTTTTCATATGCTCGTTGGCCGTCTGTATGTATTCTTTGGAAAAATATCTATTCAAGTCCTCTTCCCGGTTTTTAATTGTATGGTTTATTTGCCTTTTTTTTTTTTTTTTTGCTGTTGCATTTTATGAGTTCTTTATATATTTTGGATACTAATCTTTATTGGGTATATGATTTGCAAATATTTTCTCCCTTTTTGCCTTTTTCATTTTGCTGACAAAGGGGGAGTTTTGAGGCAGAGCTGGGAATCTTGAAGAGTGAAGAATCTGGTTGAGTAATTCCAGCTGGGGCTGCCCTAACATTGCCTTGCTGACCTGTCCTTGGGTCCCTCTACTTGGTCTCTCTTCCTCTGTGAGGCTGCCATCTGGCCACCTGGCCAGCTCACTTCCAGATCTTACCTCAAGCAAAAATTATGAAAAGTGAAACTTTTTCCTTTTTAGTGCTAAAGCTCAGTTAGTGGCCAATCCTGCCTGAACTCACATGTGGCTGTTGAATGTTTTTATTTTAATCTGCTTCTCCTGAGTTCTGCTGTGGGACTATGGAGGTGACTGATTATGGGTGGTATTCTAGACCCCAGTGGAGATATTATGAAATATAGAACGTATAGGCTGGTTACCTTCCTAAAACCTGAGACATTCAGGGGCGCCTGGGTGGCTCAGTGGGTTAAAGCCTCTGCCTTCAGCTCGGGTCATGATCTCAGGGTCCTGGGATTGAGCCCCGCATCGGGCTCTCTGCTTGGTGGGGAACCTGCTTCCCCCTGTCTTTCTGCCTGCCTTTCTGCCTACTTGCGACCTCTCTCTCTGTCAAATAAATAAATAAAATCTTTAAAAAAAAAAAAACAACTGACACATTCAGAGTTCCAAAACCCACCTGGCACAAGCATTTTATTAAGGGATCATTGGCCTCTGTCTCCTTGCAGCAATTGCTTAGAGCATTCCTGTTCTTCCTTGACAAAGTCTTTCTTCCTGGAAGCCCATGAATTTAAGCAAAGCCATCTATTTTCTATTTACCATATACAGCAACATGTTTATGCCCATAAGCATGATAACTATTGGTTGGCAGATTATTAATTAAAAATATTCGCTGAGGGTTTCCCGCTTTTATTGTACCACGGGGCCATCCTGCATCACGGAGGGGGATGACAGGGACAGTAGGGGGTGGCTTTGGCCCCTGGTGGATGTAGCACATGCTGCAGGGGGAGGTCATGGCCTCTGAGGAGCAGACAGATGGGAGGGTGGACCGCGAGGACCCACCCGGCCCCCAGACTCAGCGTCACAGGAGTCCTCTGGAACTTGGAAAATGTTAGGGCAGGAGACCTCGAATTTACTGATATCAACTGCTCCATGATGGAATGGGTACGCTCATTTATAGGAAACAGAGAAAATCTACTTCTCGCACACCCACATTTGTAGATTAGAAGCCACACTTGCTGAGCAAGTGAACAACACGATAGAAGAGGACTTGATCACTTCTAAGATCCCAGATAAGTCTTAGTCTCCTATACATCAGGTGTTGGCTTATTTTTGTCATGTTATGTGATATCCGGGGGGGGGGGGCTCTGCAGTAGTTCCTGACTTATTTATTAAAGATTTTATTTATTTGAGAGAGACAGAGAGCAGGAGCAGGGGGAGAGAGAGGCAGAGGGAGAAGCAGACTCCCCGCTGAGCAGGGAGCCCCGCCGAGGGGCTCCACCCCAGGATCCCGGGATCATAACATGAGCCAAAGGCAGATGCTTAACCGACTGAACCCCCCAGGCGCCCCAGTTCCTGACTTATTTAGTGGTAGGTATGGGTTAGTAGAGTGGAACATTCAGAAAATGAGATGGAATACTAGGGCCAAATCTGACTTTGAGCATCCGTTCTGCACGTGGGAGGCCAAGAGTCTCCAAAAACTTGGTTAAAGAGATATTAGTGGGCAGATCCCTAGAAATATTGAAGGAAAACACCAGATAGCTTAAAAAAAAAAAAAAAAAAAAAAAAGCATCCCCTTGGATCCAACATCGAGTGGTTCGGGGAAGGCAGAGTACCAATGCCCCACTAGGTGGTACTGCTGATCCGCACTTGGAGCACCAGGAGCCTGTCTCCATGGCAACAAGCTTACAAATTTATGGGGAGAATTGGCCTTGTCCTCTGGCGTGTGTGTGTGTGTGTGTGTGTGTGTGTGTGTGTGTGTGTGTAGCAGTTTCCAGTGTTCAGAAAAGTCAGCTCTGTGCAGCAGGGACTGTTGATATGCAGCCATCAAAGAGCTAGAGAATCAAGGAAACATTATCACACTGTGCGAGGCAATAAGAACGGGAGAGTGGAGAAATCGCTCCTTCTAACACAGTTACAAACTACCTTCGCGGGGCGGCTTGGGCTCTAATGTTCTTGAAGGCATGTGGCTGGGAAGCGAGGGTCTGAGGCATGCTGGGAACCTGGGGGTGGGTTGCAGGCTGCGTTGGCTTTGTGCAAGATACCGCAGCGGGACTTCAGCCTGGGGGGAGCCTGGGTTGCTAGAATTGTGGGTGTTCTAGGGATACTGGGATGGAAAATATTACATAAGCCCAGACATCCAGCTCTACGTGTTACTAGTCTAGACATTTACGATCGCTCTCTCGTATGTGGGTATCCCATGCTCTGTGTATAAAACGTGTTTCCAGAATGTGGTTCTGCTAGCCCTTGATAGCTCTCTCATTTGCCCAAAAGCCCAGCTCCCTGATATTTCTCTGCTTCCTACTTTCTCAGGGCAGGGAGCTGGGGTGCTCCATATTCAGTATGCACTGCCTGCCAAGCCGTCCTGGATTCTGGCCGCAGGTGGGGGAGGGGGGCGGCTCTTAGACCTGCAGGGGTCCCAGGTGCCTCATCCTGCCGAGGACTAGTAAATGCTGCCCTGGAAGGAAGCTAGCTACTCTGAATCCCGTTTCTGGGCCGCCAGAGAGCCTTTGGGAAATGCCTTCTCTTTGGTCCTAGCTGGTTCCCTGCCCTTCAAAAGGTTACACCTGCTGAGGGTTTGTCTCAGTGCAGTTTGTGTTTGCTTTTCAGGAATTCCGGCCTATTCATTGGGGCCAATTATTCTTTAATTTTAGTTTTTACGGACAGAAGGAAAAAAGAGAAAAAATGAAAAAAGGGACCTGGGCAATATTTTTGCAGAGCTTCCTTCCTTCCTTCCTTCCTTCCTCCCTTCCTCCCTTCCTTCCTTCCTTCCTTCCTTCCTTCCTTCCTTCCTTCCTTCCTTCCTTCCTCCCCTCCTTCCTTCCTTCCTCTCTCTCTCTTTCTAAGATTTTATTTGGCTCAAACCCACAACACTGTGACCAAGATTTGCATGCTCCAGTGACTAAGCCAGCCAGGAGCCCCAACAAAATTTTTTTTCTAGAAACCTTCTTAACAGTAAAAATCAGTTCTACCATTTTATTATTTTCAAATAATGAGATAATTAAAAATGAAAGCAATTCTCAAGAAATGATACTGTTGAAATGTTAAAATTTTCCAACAATTGTTGAGATATTATTCTGGAGTGGCATCTCTAACGATATGAAATGTTGTGCAAACTTTTTCTCAAATTTCCTGATCCTGTAAAATTAAGAAAAACACAACCAAGAAGAATTGTCTGGCAAATTCTGTAAGTCTATCTTAGGTTTTTCATTTTTTATACTTATACCTTGTGCTTCCTTCAGTGAGAATATTGAGATTTAAGACAGGCACCATCCACCCCAGGTATAAGGGGCCATAAAGGATGCTGTGATTGGCAGATGAATGTGGGGCCGTGAAGGAACTATGGCCCAGTTTTAGACTTATTATAATAATACATGATGTAAAAAGTTATGCCTCTGTAAAACATTTAGCACTGAAGTGAATAAATGCAATATTTATAAGTAGACATTTGACTCCTTCTCCCACATTCCTAGAGAGTTTGCACATTTGAATTGACCCCCAAACTTTTTTTAAATAACATATTCTCACTAGGAAAATAAGAGATCTCTGTATTTGGCTGACTCCCCTTCTCTGCTTTGGAATAAGAATTTAAATACTTCCTCTACGGCCATTTAACTTCCAACACAGCAGAGGAAATGTGTAGCAGAAATAAATGTAGAAACAAGACAGCAGGGTGGGAGCAGTTTTGCATTAGAACTTCCCTGAACACCTGGAGTTTGCAATTTTTAGGATGTCCTGAGTTGATCTGCATGAAGGTAATTTGACTTCAGTTTGCTACATGTTCAAACCTCAGGCATAGGTAGCTATACTTTTTTTCCTCATTAGGATTTAGCTATACTTTTTTTTCCTCATTAGGATTCTAATAATGGACTTTATTTTCTTTGTTAGGGTTTACTCCTGAATGCTAGTTCCGATGTCGATTGCCGCACCCAGAAGAGACTGAAGTCACTGACTGACAGCAGGGACTTTGGCTTTGCCACTAATTAAGTCAGTGGCCCTGGGTAACTGACAGTATTTCTCATCATCGAATTTTCTCATTTGTAAGAATGAAGGTAACAGGATCCCCCTCTGGTGGATAGGTGGCAGGTGTGTCCTGAGCTTGGGCAGACAGAGTGGGCAGGGGCTGTTCACCTGTCCTCTACCTGCTGACCTCTGGGCTCCACCTTGAGCTTCTGTCCAGCCCTCCTTCCCCTTGAAGCATGCTCACTGGTCGGTGGAGAAAGGGCTTGCTTGCATTTCTCACTGTCAGTTCTTTCCCAGAGTTCCCGGCAGTGTGTGCGTGCACGCGCACACCCCTAGCGGCCAAGTTCTTTCCTTAGAGCCCAGCCCTCTTCACCAAACGTGCAGGTGGGGGCAGTGATGGTCTGGCCAGCCTCTTGCTCTTCCTGGCCCTGCTCTCAGCAGGTGCACCTGGGCTGATTTTTCCTTTGGGCTTCCAGGTCAGGCCTCACCCAGGGGAATCCCCAGCCCAGCAAATGATCGGTACATGTCTGAACCCCTAAATGTGAGACGGCTCAAATATTTTTTCACTGAAGGTCCGAACTCCAAGTCCATCAAGGTGGTGGCTGAGCATTGGCTGGGTCTCCAATATTCAGGGATGTTTCTCACTTGGCCTCTGGGGGGCAGTATCGTCTGGCTCCCCCTGCTGACCCAGGCCCCCCCAGTGCTGAAAGCGATCTGCCAAGCATGTGGCCTTCAACAAAATGCAGTTGCTACAGGATGACAAGCCTAATCACAGGGGCTAGAGCTGCTGTGATGAACTGCGTCCCTTCTTTCCCTCCATTGCAACCACAGGTCAGCAATGCCTTCCTCTGTCCGAGCCCGGGAACCTCTCCCTCAGAGGACTTCTCAGCACTTGGTATCCTTGGCATTCGGCATATTCTGCGTTTTATTGTGGTTTTTGTGTTTGGTATAACTTATCCCTACATTTAGCTTTATGTTGTTGGAGAGAAGGGATGCATTTTTATTTTTGTTTGGTTCATCACCATCTCTCCTAGCCAACAGCCCCCACCCCTCGAACACGAGGTCTGGAACAGGGTCTCTGTGTGTGCTTGCTGGTGATGGGGTGATGGTGGCAGGGGCAGCGATGCAGAAACCGAAAGCGAGACCCGGGGGCTGCAGGGCGCCTGTTGATTCCTGAGTGTTCCTCACAGCAGGGCCCTCTGTCCTGACTCACTCCCCATCGTTATTCCTCATCTTTCTGTTTCCTTCTCTATCACACGGGGATGGTACTAACTTGTTTTCACCTCACTGCCCACAATTTGAGGACACACTTTCCCTACAACGTCCTTAGGGGCTGATGGCTTAAAAGAATAGGTAAACACAGCACATAGGGTTGGAATATCTAAGAGGTGGTCTGAGATTCCTTTGGAAAGCCTCTTGCTTTGGCGATAACCATGCTGATGGGGACACAGGCTGTGTGCACAGGGAGGCACTGAGAAGAGCCCGTGGGACTTTTCTGGATCGCTAATGGTGCCTGATGCCCTAAGGGACCCATGCCGCTGCTCCTGAGAATGGGGCCCGGGGAGGAGGCTGGGGTGCAGCACATTTCCCTAAACCTTGAGCTTTTGTTCATGGTCCTTTTTCTTTAGGTTTTATTTTATTTTATTTTTAAAGGATTTATTTATTTATTTGACAGAGTGCAAACGTCAGTGGAGGGGAGCAGAGGGAGAGAGAGAATCTCTAGCAGATTCCCCGATGAGCGCAGAGCCCAATGAGGGGCTTGATCTCCTGACCTTGAGACTGTGAGCTGAGCTGAAATCCAGAGTCAGATGCTGAGAGGAGCAAGATGGCGGAGGAGTAGGAAACCTGAACTGTCGGGTCCCAGGAGTTCAGCGAGATAGTTATCAAACCATTCCAAACACCTACAAACTCAACAGGAGATCGAAGAGAAGAAGAGCAGCAATTCTAGGAACAGAGAAGCGACCACTTTCTGGAAGGTAGGACATGCGGAGAAGTGAATGTGAGGCGATTCGCGGGAAGAGAGACCGTGGGGGGAGGGGCCGGCTCCCGGGGAGCGGTAGAGCCGCGGGGCACAAAATCGGGGCTTTTAGAGTCTGCTCCTCTGAGGGACGTCGCTCCAGAGGCTGAGCAGGGGGTGGAGCCCTCGCGGGGACAGTGTGGTCTCAGGACCCGCGGGGTCACAGAAAGACCGGGGTGTCTGAGCGCGGCAGAGCTCCCAGGTATCGGAGGGGGACGCCGGCTGTAGAGACGGAGCCGAGTGTGGGTCCCAGCTCAGGGTTAAACCATGATCTGAGGCACAGTCAGGCCACTGCTCTTCGAGCAGGAACCCCACGAACGGCAGATCCGGGGAGACTCACCTTCCTCCTCTGGGAGAAGCGGCGCAGGAGCGCGCTGCAGGGATCTGCTGGGTTTGGAGACTCCAGACGGGGCCGTGCGCCGGAGATAGAAATGCTCGGTCACAGGCCGGGTGAGCTCGGAGCGCGGCCGGAGACCAGGGTGACGGGAGGGATTGACTGCTTTTCTCCAAGCGCGCACTGAGGAGCGGGGCCCTGGGCTCTCGGCTCCTACGGGGCCGGAGACAGGGAGGCCGCCATCTTCATTCCCGCCTCCAAAGCTTTACGGAAAGTGTTCAGGGAACAAAAGCTCCAGAGCGCGAACCCGAGCAGATTGCTTAGCCCGGCCCCTGGCAAGGGCGGTGCAATTCTGCCTCGGGCAAAGACATTTGGGAATCATGGCAACCCTTCCCCAGAAGATCAGCAAGAACATCCAGGGAACATCCAGACCAGAAAGAAACAGAGACAATATACAGTAACAGTCATCTTACAGGCAATACAATGGCACCAAATTCATATCTTTCAATAGTTACCCTGAATGTAAATGGGCTAAATGCCCCAATCAAAAGACACAGGGTGTCAGAATGGATAAAAAAACCAAGGTCCATCAATATGCTATCTGCAAGAAACTCATTTTAGACCCAAAGACACCTCCAGATTTAAAGGGAGGGGGTGGAAAACAATTAACCATGCTAATGGACATCAAAAGAAAGCTGGGGTGGCAATCCTTATATCAGACAAATTAGATTCTAAGCCAAAGACTATAATAAAAGATGAGGAAGGACACTATATCATACTTAAAGGGTCTGTTCAGCAAGAAGATCTAACAATTTTAACTATCTATGCTTCTAACATGGGAACAGCCAATTATATAAACGAATTAATAACAAAATCAAAGAAACACATTGACAATAATAGTAGGGGACTTTAACACCCCCCCTCACTGAAATGGACAGATATCTAAGCAAAAGATCAACAAGGAAATAAAGGCTTTAAATGACACACTAGACCAGATGGACATCACAGATATATTCAGAACATTACATCCCAAAGCAATGGAATACACATTCTTCTCTAGTGTACATGGAACATTCTACAGAATAGATCACATCCTGGGTCACAAATCAGGTCTCAACTGGTACCAAAAGATTGGGATCATTCTCTGCATATTTTCAGACCACAATGCTTTGAAACTAGAACTCAACCACATGAGGAAGGTTGGAAAGAACTCCAATACATGGAGGCTAAAGAGCATCCTACTAAAGATTGAATGGGTCAACCAGAAAATTAAAGAAGAATTTAAAAAATTCATGGAAACAAATGAAAATGAAAACAGAACTGTTCAAAATCTTCTGGATACAGCAAAGGCAGTCCTGAGAGGAAAGTATATAGTAATATAAGCCTTTCTCAAGAAACAAGAAATGTCCAAAATACGCAACCTAACCCTACACCTAAAGAAGCTGGAGAGAGAACAGCAAGAAAAGCCTAGACCCAGCAGGAGAAGAGAAATAATAAAGATCAGAGCAGAAATCAATGAAATAGAAACCAAAAGAACAGTAGAACGAATCAACAAAACTAGGAGCTGGTTCTTTGAAAGAATTAATAAGATTGATACACCCCTGGCCAGACTTATCAAAAGCAAAAGAGAAAGGACCCAAATTAATAGAATCATGAATGAAAGAGGAGAGATCGCAACCAAAACCAAAGAAATACAAACAAGTATAAGAACATATTATGAGCAACTATACACCAGCAAATTTGACAATCTGGAAGAAATGGATGCATTCCTAGAGATTTATAATCTACCAAAACTGAACCAGGAAGAAATAGAAAACCAGTAACCAGTAAGGAGATTGAAGCAGTCCTCAAAAATATCCCAACAAGCAAGAGCCCAGGGCCAGACAGCTTCCCAGGGGAATTATACCAAACATTTAAGGAAGAATTAATACTTATTCTCCTGACACTGTTCCAGAAAATAGAAATGGAAGGAAAACTTCCAAACTCATTTTATGAGGCCAGCATGACCTTGATCCCAAAACCAGACAAAGACCCCATCAAAAAGGAGAATTACAGACCAATATCCCTGATGAACTTGGGTGCAAAATTCTCACCAAAATACTAGCAGATAGGATCCAACAGTATATTAAGAGGATTATCCACCACAACCAAGCAGGATTTATTCCTCCTGGGCTGCAAGGTTGGTTCAACATCCACAAATCAATCAATGTGATACAATAGATTTGTAAAAGAAAGAATAAGAACCATATGATACTCTCAATAGATGCTGAAAAAAGCATTTGACAAAGTATAGCATCCTTTCTTGATCAAAACTCTTCACAGTGTAGGGATAGAGGGTACATACCTCAATATCATCAAAGCCATCTATGAAAAACCCACAGCGAATATCATTCTCAATGGGGAAAAACTGAGAGCTTTTCCCCTAAGGTCAGGAATGTATATGTCCACTATCAGCAATCAGACAACAAAAAGAAATAAAAGGCATCCAAATTGGCAAAGAAGAAGTCAAACGCTCACTCTTTGCAGATGATATGATACTTTATGTGGAAAACCCAAAAGACTCCAATCCAAAACTGCTAGAACGCATCCAGGAATTCAGTAAAGTGTCAGGATATAAAATCAA
>CM052896.1:7558210-7575254 GCA_028534135.1 Potos flavus | reverse complement strand
GGGAGATACAAATGAAAACCACAGTGAGATACCACCTCACACTAGTCAGAATGGCCAAAATTAACCAGTCAGGAAACAGCAGATGTTGGTGAGGATGCAGAGAATGGGGAACCCTCCTACGTTGTTGGTGGGAATGCAAGCTGGTGCAGCCACTCTGGAAAACAGTATGGAGGTTCCTCAAAAAGTTGAAAATAGAGCTACCCTCCAACCCAGTAATTGCACTACTGGGTATCTACCCTAAAGATACAAAGTAGTGATCTGAAGGGGCATGTGTACCCGAATATTTATAGCATCATGTCCACAATAGCCAAACTATGGAAAGAGCCTAGATGTCCATCAACAGATGAGTGGATAAAGAAGTAGTATATATATACACAATGAAATACTAAGCAGCCATCAAAAAACCAAAATCTTGCCATTTGCAACGATGTGGATGGAACTAGAGGGTATTATGCTAAGTGAAATAAGTCAATCAGAGAAAGAGAACTATCATATGATCTCTTTGATATGAGGAATTTGAGAGCCAGGGCGGGTGGTCGTGGGGGGAAGGGAGGGGAAAACAAAACAAGATTGGATTGGGGAGGGAGACAAACCTTAAGAGACTCTGAATATCAGGAAACAAACTGAGGGTTGCTGGAGGGGAAGGAGATGGGAGGGATAGAGTGGCTGGGTCATGGACATGGGGGAGGGTATGTGCTATGGTGAGTGCTGTGAATTGTGTAAGACTGATGATTCACAGACCTGTACCCCTGAAACAAATAATACATTATATATTAATTAAAAAAAAAAAGTCAGATGCCTAACCAACTGAGCCACCCAGGTGCCCCCTAAAAGTTTTATTTTTAAGTGTTCTCTACACTCAATGTGGGGCTCGAACTCACACCCTGAGATCAAGAGTTGCATGCTCCACCGACTGAGCCAGCCAGGTGCCCCAAGGTCATGGTTCTTTGACTTTGCACTCATGTACTCTTTTGTGATTTTCAGAGTGCTCTCAGATCTCTTTGTCTCTGAGATGTTACATGGCATGCTGTAGTAGCTGGGGCATTTGACTGGAAGACTTGCCGGGAGTCAGAGAATGGGCTAATAGAGAAACCAGGACAAGAGTGAGAGCCTTCTTCTGTGCTCCTTCTTCTCAGTTTCACTACCTGCTCAGAAATGTACACTCAGGGCAGGAGGGCTGAGTGAGTGTGTACCTAACCCTAGTAGTACCTTGCCTTGTCCCTGTCATTCCATGCCTTCTGAGCTGGCTTCTGTTACTCAGAGTGTGGTCCACAGACCAGCACCAGCAGCGTCCGCTGCAGTGGGCTAGAGGCAGAAGCCTGGCCCCATCCCACATCGGCATCAGAGTGCAGTGTCCCAGTTCTTACCATGCTCACTCTTCTCAGAAGACCTGTGGGGTCAGAGCTGGCCCGTGGAGTGAACGGTCATCCGGGTGTGCCTATAAACACATCGAGGAGCTCCCCCTTCCCGGGCACTCAGTGATAAATGCGGGGATGTCTACGTGGGCAGCCCCGTGCTTAGAGCTCAGGAGTTAGATTCCCTGCACGATAAACCTCACAAGGGCCTCCTTCGGGACCTACGGGGCTGACTTTAGGTCCATGTGGAGGGCACCGAAAGCCAGTGGGACCCACAGCCCTGAGGGTACTGTGTGTGTGGCCTCTTCCTCCATTCACAAGACCACTCTCAACCCTGTCCTCTAGGCACACAGCCTTCCGTGGTGCTGAGCCACGCCAGACACTCAGCTGGAAGTCTAGTCATTCTCCCTCACACAAAGAGAAAGAAGCCCGCTTTATTAAGAACATAAATCCAAGAGCGGTTTCATCTTTAGATTTAACTCCCAAGCCCTGAAGGCTCAAATGTGCATAAAAACACTCTCAAGATGTGCCAGGAGCCCCTGGACCCATGGGGACCCCTCCTGTGAGCACACGCATGCCCGTGAGTGGAGAGCATTGTGTTGGAGGGAATGACGTTAGCTTGAACCTAATGGAATTCAGTGTAATGCAAAATTCATGCCAAGGGATGGCAAATGAAAGATAGCTTCTTCGTCCAGCTTCTTCAAGACAGCTAGGAAGTGCTCGGGAGACCAGGGCAGCTGGTGAATATTCTTCATGCTGATTGGAACTGTTTTTATGGCTCTGCTGGGCAGGGGCGGGACCAGATGGAAAGTTCAAAATCCCCTTTGGAGTCAGGGGAGCTACAGGCTTCGGTGTTGGCCACCTCCTGGCCGGGGTGCAGCAAAGTGAGGCCTGTCCTTGCCCTTGTCCCCCATCTGGGCAACCGGACTGTAGCCCTTTAGCATATACACCCGTAAGTCCGTAGCCAGTGCTCTTTCCAACAGCTGGTTGTAGGAGGCACTCTGCTCACAAATGGGGAGAAGCAGGATCTATGCAGACAAGCATCTTGCTGAGCAATCAGTAGCAACGGTGGGGGTTGGGGGGAGTAACTCTGTGCCTACTGGCCACATGGCTTCAAGGACATTATTCCTTCCCCCCACCACTGCCCCATTCCCCAGCAGCTGTAGTCTCTTGATTCATTCCTTCCTTCCTTCCTTCCTTCCTTCCTCCTTTCTTTTTCTACCCACCCCCCGCCCTTTCTTTTTTGGAGATAGACTACATGCGAGCAGCGTGGGGAGAGGGAGAGGGAGAGAGAGAGAATATTTTTTTAAATTAATTTATTATTCGAGAGAGAGAGATTGAGAGAATCAGTAGGAGGAGGGCAGAGGGGGAAGCAGACTCCCCGTGGAGCAGGGAGCCCGACATGGGGCTCGATCCCAGGACCCTGGGATCATGACCTGAGCTGAAGTCAGACGCTTAACTGACTGAGCCACCCAGGTGCCGGAGAGAGAATCTTAAGCAGGCTCCATGCTCAGTGCACAGCTCGACATGGGGCTCGATCTCATGACCCTGAGATTGTGACCAAGAGTCAGAAACTTAACTGACTGAGCCATGCACCCCTCTTTCTTTTTTTAATTACAAAAATTTCCAGGTTTATTGAGATATAATTGACGTACAACACTGTGTGAATTTAGGGTGTACAACCTGTTGATTCGATATGCTTACGTATTGCAATGTGATTACCACTACAGCATTACTCAACTTCCATCGTGTCACATAATTACCATTTTTGTGTGTGGTGAGGATATTTGAGATCAACTCTCTTAGCAACCTTCAGGTGAATAATAGAGTATTATTCACCATAATTGCCATGCTGTACCTTCGATCCCCAGAACTTACTCATCTTCTGACTGAATGTTTGTTGCCCTTTGACTAACATCTCCACATTCTCCCATCCCCCAGGTCTGTGTAACCGCCATCCCACTCCCTGTTTCTGTGAGTTCAGCTTTTTTAGTTTCCACCTACAAGCGAGATCATACAGTATTTGTTTTTCTCTGACTAATTTCACTTAACCTAATGCCCACAAGGTCTACCCAAGATGTGGCGAATGGTAGGATTTCCCTCTTTCTCATGGTTGAAGAACATTCCATTGTGTGTATCTATATCTAGATATGTATATCCTATCACACCTTCTTCATGCATTTATCTGTTGTCTGATACTTGGGTGGTTTCCATACCTTGGCTATGGTGAATAATGCTGCAAAGAGCATGGGAATGCAGATATCTCTTTGAGATCCTGATTTAATTTCCTTTAGATAAATACCTAGAAATGGAATGGCTGGATCATAGGGCAGTTCTATTTCTAATTTTTTAAATTTTTAATTCTTCAGAAGACTGTTCTAAGGACTCCGTGAATTAGTGCATGTAGCATTCCTAGACAGGTGTTGGGAGAGTGCTTAAAACATGGGAGCTGTGGCAGGCCAACTTCTAAGATGGTCCCCAATGATCCCCACCCCTTGGCGTTCATACCCATGTAAAGTCCCCTCTCGTTGAGTATGGCCTAGGCTAGTGACTGACTGACTGACTGACTTTATTTATTTATTTATTTTTATTTTTATTTTATTTTATTATTTTTTTCTTCTTCTGAAACCATCTTCTTAAAAAAATTTTTTTTTTGCTAGTGACGTAATTAAAATCTTTCAAAGACATTTTTTTAGAGCAATTTTAAATTCATCACAAAATTGAGGGGAAGCTTCAGAGATTTTCATGGATTTCCTGTCCTTACACGTGCACTGAACTCCCCACTGTCAACATCCCCCACTAAAGTAGTATATTTGTTACAATTGATGAACTTACATGGACACATCATAATCACCCTGAGTCTCTAGTTTACAGTAGGGTTCGCTCCTGGTGTTGGACATTCTATGGATTTGAACAAATGTGTGATGGTATTTAGCAATTATTATAGTATCATACAGGGTGTTTCCACGATCCTAAAAAATCCCCTGTGCTCTACCTATTCATCCCCCGACTCCTCTGAGCCCTGGAAACCAGTGATCTTTTTACTGTCTCCATAGTTTTGCTTTTTTCCAGAATGTCATGTAATTAGGATCTATAGTATGTAGCCTTTCAAATTGACTGCTCTCACTTAGTAAGAGGTATTTGAGTTTCCTCCTTGTCTTTGCATGGTTTGATAGTCTTTCTTCCTTCCTTCATTCCTTCCTTCATTCCTTCCTTCCTTCCTTCCTTCCTTCCTTTCTTTCTTTCTTTCTCTTTCTTTCTTTCTTTCTTTCTCTCTCTCTCTCTCTCTCTCTCTCTCTCTCTCTCCCTCTTCCTCCCTTCCTTCCTTCCTTAAGATTTTTTATTTATTTATTTGAGAGAAAGAGAGCACAAAGTGAGGGGCGAAGGGCAGAAGGGAGAGGGAGAAGCAGACTCCCTGCTGAGCAGGGAGCCCAACATGGGGCTGAGGACCCTGGACCCTGAGGTCATAACCCAAGCTGAAGGGAGACGCTTAACTGAGCCACCCAGGCACTCCACCTGATAGCCCATTTCTTTTTAGTGCCAAATAATATTCCCATTGTCTGGATGTATCACAGTATGCATGTATGTATGTAGGTTGTATGTATGTATTTATTCCCATTCACCTACCGAAGGACATTTTGGTTGCTTCCATGTTTTGGCAATCGTGGATAAAGCTGCCGTAAACAGCCATGTGCAGGCTTTTATGTAGACACATTTTCAATTCCTTTGGGCAAATACCAGAAAGCATGATTACTGGATCATAGGGTAAGAGTATGTGTAGTTTTGTAAGAATCCATCAAATTGTCTTCCACTGTGGATGTACCATTTTGTGTTCTCACCAGCGATGAATGAGAGCTCCTGTTGCTCCACATCCTGGTCCGCACTGGTGTTGTCAGCGTGTTGGATGTTGGCTGTTTTCGTAGGTGTGTAGTAGTAGCTCTTGTTTTAGTGGCTGCTTTTCATAAACAGAAGTGATGGATGCCCCTTCTGTGACCAGGTCACGGAAGTCTGTGACTTCCATCTTGTTAGCATTTTCTCTCGGGCTCACCCTGATGAAGCCAGCTGCCATGTTGTGAGCTGCCCTACACAGAGGTCCACACGGCAAGGAACAGGAGAGGTCTCCAGGTGACCGCCAGTGAGGAACTGAGAACCTCAGTCCAACAGTGCGAGGGCAACGAATCCTGCCAACAGTCACTTGAGTGAGGTCCACCCCATGGCCAAGCCCAGACACCTTTACCGTAGCTGGGGAGAGATCCAGACTCCGAGGACCCATCTAAGCCACACTTGGATTCCTGACCCACAGAAACTATGAGATAACATTTTTTTAAAGACTGGAATAATTTGTTATGCAGCGATGGGTAGCTAACGCAGTAGCCATTAAAATATGTTTATGATTTTAATTGTTCTTCCCCAGGTTAGCGATAGAGTCTGGGTACACAACACAATCACAGGGAAGGGGAACTTCAAAAATACTGATTCTCAGCCCCATACTGGTTTTGTCCACCCGGGCTGAATTTCAGATGAAGTTAAGATGCATCCCTAACAGGAGAATGTTATTGTAGGTCACGGGCTGATTACTGAAATGAAGCAGCTGGGACGCCTGGGGGGCATAGCCGGTTAAGCATCCGACTCTTGGTTTTGGCTCAGGTCACGATCTCAGGGTCGTGAGATGGAGCCCCGAGTTGGGCTCTGAGGCCAGTGCAGAGTCTGCTTGAGTTTCTCTCTCTCCCGCTCCCTCTGCCCCTCCTGCTTGTGCTCTCTCTTTCTCTAAAATAAATAAATAAATCTCAAAAAAAAAAAAAAAAAAAAAAGATTAAGCAGGCAATTTTGAAAAAATCCAGAGTTCTGGACTTCAGCGAAGAAGATTCTGATTCAGTTGATTAAGGTTCAGGTCAAGGACCTGAATTTAAAAAAAACAAAAACAAACGGCCTCAGATGTTTCTGACGATCCTCCTGGGGTGGGAACTGACTGGTTTAGGTGATGTTTGTACTATTTAGCAAACACGCACATTTCCTGAAGTGTTTGCCTAATATGAAACCTGTGGTTTTTATTCCTGGCTGCACATTATGATCACCAAGGGAGCTTTTAAAAAAATGCTGTTACCTGAACTGCCCCCCCTTCCCCAGACCAATTAAGTCAGAATCTCGGGGGGAGGGGGCGAGGTGGGCTCTGGCACTAATATTTTTAAAAGCTCCCCAGTTGATTCTGACACACAGCTAAGGTTGAGAACCTTTATGTGAAATCTTTAAAGAACAAATAGAATTTTCTCATGAACCACATTTGGAGGCTGCATTTGATTATTGTCTGTTTTTTAGTCTTTCATAGAGCAAATTTGTTAAAAATGTAAGTTTTCCAATGTGGTCTGACCAATGCAAACCTATTGGAGCTGTAGCTTCCTTTGATCTGAATGCTGGACTTCTCTAAGTGTGGTTGAGGGCAGCTCCAAGCTTAAAAAAAAAAAAAAATTTTTTTTTTCTTTTTGGCAGCTTCATCAGTCTGTTGTTCCTTTGGGCTTTGAAAGAACTTAATCTCCAGGCCTTCTTCACGTTCGCTGCTGCTGAAATAGTCTCCTGCATCAGGTATTTTTGCTGGTGATCATTTTGGTGCCTGTGGCCAGGGACAGAGTAGGCCTGGTCCCTGGAGAGGTGGTGGGGTGACCTTTCAGGGCAGGTGAATACCAAGGGGCTCGATCCAATGGCCTGAAGCCGCACACGCTTGACCCAGCTGGATTTCAGCCCCACTCATCCCTCAGCCACACGCCCCTGTGTGGGGCATGAACTGTGCAGCCCCAAGTGGCAAGGGTGAGACCCGTGGGCACCACATGGACTGGAAGAGTGGAGAGTGGTTCCCCAAAGGAAAATTGGGGTGCTGTTCCCCAAAGATGGGACACTGATGTTGGGCAGGCAAAACCAGTGTTGCCCTTAGACCCATCTGCTAGGCTTTGTGCTATAAAAGGCCCTTCTCAGGTCCTGCTGCAGGGTGAGGCCCCACAGCTAAGGGACTGTGCCACACCACTCTGTGCCTGATGTCACCTATCTGGTGGCCTGGGGTCACTTTCAGGGCATATGTGTATCTCTTCCCTGGGCCCAACCCCCGAGGGCAGACCGTGCTTCCAGTGTGCGTACCCTAGGTGTGTGGGGTGATCTAGGGGTGACAGGTGGTAGATGGTGCAGATGGAACTTGGACATGTGGGCTGGGCTACCACATGCATTGCATGTGCATAGGCCCTTGGAGGTGTGGGGCAGAGCTAGGCTGTGAAGTGTAGGGATGGGCTGGGCGCTGAGGGCCGAGGGGCCCTCCCCAGGCTGCCGTATTCCAGGAAGGAATACTAATGAGCCCAGGAATTTGAGTCACACCTCATCTTGCAGGTCCAAGTGAAGGGGTATTTGTCAAGACAGGAGGCCAGAACATGTCATCTGATGGTTTGATGGGTTGATTTCTAACATTTAGATACAGATATATGGTATGTAGGCCCTCATTTGGACCGTTGACCTAGGTACCACGCACGTGAGGGATGAGCTTATGCAAAAGCAGCAAATGGATCCAAAAGATGTCCATGCAGAAGGAACCCAATGGAAGGAGATCTTGAACTGGAGGTGAAGAAAAGGAGTCATGGAGATGATGGGTAAGTTCTTGGATAATTCGAGGCCCTCTCTCTGTCTATTAAAATCTCCTGGAAGGACCCTTGGTAACTGATCCTGCTAGAACCCTACAGCTTCCTTGGATTGTTGCTGATAGACTGGGCTCCAAAGGATCCAGAGATGGCCAAACGTTTCCATCCTTGCTTTATGGCAGTATCACGCGTGTCTTCGCATTTGTCTTCACGTGGCTGTCTTCCCTTGGTGTGTTTATCTGTGTGTCTCTTTCTCCCCTGAGGACACTCTCACTGGACTTGGGGCTTACTCTAACCCAGTATTATCTCATCTCAATCCTCACCTGCACCACATCGGTGAGGACCTTATATCCAAACAAAGTCACCTTCTGAGATTCCACACGGATGAGCATTTTGAGGGGGGGGGTGCTGGTCTACTCACTACGAGCTGCGACGTGTCTTTAGGAAGAACTTTCCTGCATGCTCTTAGAGATAGCCTCAGCCTTGGAAACACTTGCGTCAACTCCAAGGTTGGTGCAGGGGGTGTGTAGGATGGAGTCGGGGGGAGATGTCAGGTAGACATTTTATTGACTGTCAGCGACCTGCTAGGTGCTTACCGGATATTTGTGGTGTTTAATTCTTAAAACGACGGTTCTCAAAGTATGACCAAGACCAGCAGCAGCAGCATCATTACCTGAGAACTTGTTAGAAATTAGAAATGCACATTCTCAGGACTCCTGAGGCTCAGTGAATCAGCAATTATGGGGGTGGGGCCCAGCAATCTGTGTTTTAACCCCCAGGTCTTCTGGTGCTTGCTCAAGTTTGAGGAGCACTGTCCGAAAACACCCTTAATCTTGAACACAACCCTATGTGTTGTCATTACCACGTTGATGAAGAACCCTCAGGAAGGAGACGTGTCCGAGCTGCCCCAAACAGGAAGTGGCCCAACAAAGCCAAAAATGCTCACCCAAGTAAGCCCACCCTCGCAGTTTGAGAGCTTGTACCGCATCTATCCTGCATGCAAAGAAAATCCAGGATCTATTTTTATTTCCAGCTGCTTCTAACATTCTCTTTATTCTGGCGAGGCAGTCGGCCCCCTTCTGATAGCCTCCCGATCAAGGGGAACCTTCCCACACCTGCTTTTAAGCTTTGCCTGTGAATTAGAGTTTCGAAAGGGCAGAATCAAAAGTGTCCAGTCTCATTTTTAGGAGTCTTCGTGAATAAGAAAACAATGCCAACAAGTCCATATTGTGTGCAAATGGCAGTAACATTCCCCCCAAATGGCTCCCTGGCTCCAGTTGGATGGAATAAAATCAATCCAAATTTCCGTTGGACAAAAGATACTGCGTGGTCAGCTCCCCCCGCTCCCCCCCCCCACCACTGGAGGAGGGAGGCTGTGCTTCTCCATTACTCACTGTGAAGAGAGGTTAACAAAAGTGCTTAAACCTTTGAGCTCCCGCGTGTTAGCCATCAGGCGGTGGAGGGCAGCTCATTAGCATGCGGTGACCCTGAATGTGTGGCTTCTACCTTCGCTGAGACTCAGAGATCCACAAGATGGCAGTAACCACCAGAGCATCGCACACATGGTCCCTGCTGCTTCTGGAATTTCCAAATTAAAAAAAAAATCTGCAATCTGGAGGAGACCATGAAGGACCATTCATCCTAGTCCTGCCCCCATCCTTCCAGAACCGTGCACGTCAGAAGCAATGTGAGCCAACTGCTCATAAAGTGCTTAGGGAAAGGGGCTCTCCAAATCCTGTGGGTTTCATCAATGGATTAATCACATTATTTACCTCTTTCCCATCTTCCCCACTTTTTGTTCTAAAAATTCAAGCCTGTAGGCAAGCTGGAAGATGAATGCACCTGCGTGCCCTTCCCTTGGACCCATCGGTTGGTAACATTTTGCCGTGTTTACTTTCTCCCTCTCTTTCTCCCTTTTTTGGGGAGGAAATGCTTGAAAGTGAGTTACAGACATCCTGACGCTTCACCTGTCAGTCATTCAACCTTACAGAGAATGAAGACCTTTTTCTACATAAGTGCGACTTCATTATCACACTCTCAAACTTTAACATCGGGGCATTAATATTATGTGACTTGAAACCCATACCGAAATTGCTGCAGTGCTCCCAGTATGTTCTTTATAGGGATTTCCATTCCCCCGTCCGCAGTCCATTTGAGAACCATACACTGCTTCTAGTGGTTGTGTCTCTCCAGCCACTTTTCCTTTTTCCTCCCCCTCCCTTCCTCCTTCCGTCCCCCTCCCCCTTTTTTCTCCTCCTCCTCCTTCTTTTTATTCTTTTTCTTCTTCTTCTTCCCCTTCTTCTTCCTCCCCTTCTCCTTCTCCTCCTCCTCCTCCTTCTTCTAGAGTTGCCCTTCTTTTTGGGGAGGATTTTCTCTCGGGACTTGACATTTCTTAACAGCCCAGTTCACTTGTTGTGTAGAATGCCCGGCACTCTGGATTTGTCTTATTGTTTCTCAAGCATTTGACCAAAGTTAAGTATCTGGGCAAGAATTCTACGTGGGGGGTCTGGGGTCCTTCCTGCTGCATCAGCTCAGGTGGTACGTGGTGTCATGTAGTCACGAGGCTGGTGGCACTACGCTGGAACACTTGCCGAAAGTACTGAATCTTATGCAGAGCACTCTTGCTGAGACGACGACCATCCCGAACTGTGGCCCGACTTTCCCCAGGCTGCTCCCTCTCCGCCACGCTCAGGGGGTGTTCTGATGGTGTCAGTGGCATCAGGACAATATTTGCCCGAACTTCACCTGCTGCTTCCCATCATGCCCGAGCAAATTCCAGATGCCCCACCGTGGCCTTCGTATCCTGTACCATCTGGCCTCTGCCTCCCCTTCTGACCTTGCTTGGTACCACTCTCCCTTCTCACTGTGCTCCAGCTCCCTGGTCCTCTTTCTGTGTTTCCCAGACATCACACTATGGACTTCCGGTGCCCTCTGCCCTCTGTGCTCTGGCATGGCAGGCTCCTTCTGATCACTCAGATTTCTGTTCCGATTTAACATTTCCACCCATCTTAGTTTTCTTGTTCGTTTTGTCCGTGAAGCTGAGGTCACCAGCTGAAATGATCGGCTTGCTTATTCTTTCACTTCTCGTTTGTTGGTTGCCCCATCCCACGGACCACGAGCTCCGTGAAGGCCAGCCCCTGGGTTTTTTGTTCACCGTTGCGTCAGCACCCCAGAATAAAACCTAGTACATAGTAAGCGCTCAGTAAATGTTTGCCAGTGAACGAGCGGATGAATGGAGTCCATCCGATGTCATACTGGGGCATTGCTTTAGTTTCTGAGATGGAAAAACAATGCCTATGGCTCCTTCCCATAGGCAGCTCCTGGTTTGGTGGGGATGACTTACATATACAGACAGCTGGGGTCTAATATGTGTGCTCTGGACAGACAGCAGAGAGGGGGGCTGACTACCCTCTCAGGAAGGGAAGGTTTCCCACTGGGAGTGACTACAGAACTCTCTCATTCATGTGCTGTGGCACAGATTTCCCCTTAAAATTCTGTGGTGGCAGTGTCGGAGCATGTCCTGAGAGGCAGAAGGCCCAAGTTCCGGGTCTGAGCTGTGTGACCTCAGAATAGACACCTAACCCCTCTGGGCCTCATTCCTCTCCTTTGTGAATGAGACTAAGTTCTAGTCTTTGTGAGCAGGTGACCCAAGACCAACCTCTTCCCTTTGTGCCTCACTCACCTCATCTGTGAAATGGAACTAATGACACCCATCTCACACAGTTCCTGTAAGGAGCCCGGGGACGGCAACATGACCAGATTTGGCCAACTGTACAACACCCTCTCCAACGGTAAGGGGTGGGTCTACACCAGGGGCAGTCCTCAGGAAACACAGACATCTCCGATCGTCTGTGTCTTCAGAACTTTCTGCAGCTGCTCCGGCAAACAAAACTAGCCCTTTTTGCCCCAAATCCTTCCCTGGAAGTCTTGGCACTTGGAGCTGAAGGGTCATTAAAAGACCAGATGGTCCAGGAACATTTTAGGTTACGGTTTCCAGAAGCTCTGTGATTCAGTTAGAAGCCCGGGTGCCCCGGGAGTGGCCCGCAGAAATGAAGATCAATAATGCCACTGGTAATCAATACATCTGGCCCTCTTCGCCTCTGCAGCCCCTGCTGGCTCCTGGCACGGCCGCCCGCCTGCCGCTCTGGAGACGGAGAAGCAGAAGCAAGGCTTGGACCTGTCACACGTCACCACGACAATGTGCATGAGCCCCTTGTTGGTCATCAACCAGCTGTGGGGCAGGGGCGTGCCAGGGGCCCCAGGAGGGGTCAAGGGGGCTGGGAGGGGGGTCAGCGTAGGTGTGGGAGGGCGTGGGTGGGGAACAGAGTGGCGGTTTCTCCTTCCTTCCTCCCCCTCCTCTCTTTTTATGGAGACAGAACTTACATTACATAAAACCCACCCTTTAAAGGTGTACAATTCAATGGTTTTTAGAAATTCACAGGTGGTGCAACCGTCCCCAGTATCTAGTGCCACAGAAGGAGGCCCTGTGGCCATTCGCCGTCCCTATGCATCCCCAGCCACCCCTCCGTGGGTTTGCCAATCCTGGACATTTCATCTCAGCGGAATCGTGTGGTGTTTGCCCTTTTGTGCCTGGCTTCTTTCCCTTAGCACCATGTTCCTGAAACGCATCTATCTGGTAGCACGTGCTAGACTTGCCCTCCCTTTTCAGGCTGGATAACATACTCTGATAGGGACACACCACATTGTGTTTGTCCATTCATCGCCTGACGGACGTTTGTGTTGCCTCCCCTTTTGGCTACTGTGACTAGTGCTGCTATGAGCATTCACGGCGAGTCTGAGCGAGAACCCGTGCCTTCGTCTCTCCTGGGTGCGTACCCAGGACTCGCTGGCTTCCCTTCCTTTATTCTCCTGCCACCTCTCAGGATTCTTGTGCTGTCGCCATATAAAGGGCAGGGTGGGGGGTGCGGGGATAAGGGAGCATTTTGACTTTCTGACTCATGAGTTCTGCAGACAAAGGTGAGCTAGATCGTCAACAAGTAGCCTATTTCCTGTCCTGCTTTGGCACACAGCTGCCTTCTTCTGCCCGCCTGAAGTTAGAGCCAGTCCTGTGACTTTGTTCCTGCTGGTCATGAACCCCGTCTTCAGGCACTCTTGGCCTCTCTCCTCCTGGGTCTGATGGAGCACAGAGGACCCAGGGGGGATCCTACCCTAAGAGTGTCAAGCAAATCCACCGAAAGGCCCCCCATGCCTGAATGTGGAGCAGGGCCCCTCTGCCAGCCCACGTGAATTTGTTATCATCTAAGCAACAAACAAACATTGGTGCCTTGAGACACTGAGCTTTGGGGGCTATTTTTGAGCCCAGGTCTGTCCTGCCTAGTATGGGTTCTTTATGTAAGAGGGGACCGTTCAGTTTGCAGAACCGTCTGCAGAACTTCTGGCCGGGCCTCTAGCTTCCTACCACCTCGGCCCTCTGCTTGTTCTATGGGGGGTAGTTTTTGCCCTGCCTCCCCTTGGATTTGGTGTCATCCACTTAGGTGACCAGCTGTCCTGGTGTTTCCTGGGATTGGGGACTTTGGATTTTGTTTGTTTGTTTGTTTGTTTATTATTTCATTTTTTGGGGGGGACTCTGGGTCTTGGAACTGGGATACTCCCAGGCAGACTGATGCGCTTACCCATCTCTGATCTGGATTATAGGCGGAATCCCACTGTCTTTGGCACAGCAGGAAGGAATGCCGTGTGTGTCCCAGGGAAAGTTTGGGGGAGCTGAGGCACACCCATGAGGTGTTTGCCTTTCCTGGACAAGCATTGGGATTCTGCCGGCACTCCTCGGGGGGGTGGAATCAGCCCTTCCCGGGGCTGTGCTAGGAGGAAGGGGCGGCGCCTGTTTGGAACCTTAGCTTGGCTGCTCACCGGGGCATTGCTGCCCGATGCTGACCCCTTCGATGTGCCAAGTGAGATTTGCTCTGAGGAGGGAGGAGGCCAACTCACGTTGGGCAAATGAATTAGGCAGTACAGGATGGGGAAGACTAGAGTGGCCAGCATGTCAGGCCGGAGGGATTGGGAGGAGGAGAGAAGGCAGACATGGATGGAGGACAGGAAACAGGGTGGACAGGAAGGGAGTGAGTTCAGATCTATGTCTGCGAACATGTCCCACATGCCTGGCGTACCGGCGGGGGGCTGTGCTCTCATTCAGGCCGTGCATGCAGCCGGAGATTTCTGTTGTGTTTCGGTCGCGTTTGTTTCTCATGCTTGTTGTCTTCCAACGACTACTTGCCTGCAAGACTCAGGGGACACCTGTGCTGGTTCTTTGAGCAACTGGACCCCTACTTGTCATCCATGGTTAGAGCTCCATGGGCATGCACCATGATGGCAGATGGGAATCCTTTTTAAAAATATTTTATTTATTTGAGAGAGAGAGAGAGAGAATCTGAGTGGAGGGAGGGGCAGAAGGGGAGGGAGAAGCAGGTTCCCTGCTGAGCAGGGAGCCCGACGTGGGGCTCGATTCTGGGACTCCGGGATCATGACCTGAGCCGGAGGCAGATGCTTCACCTGAGCCACCGAGGCGCCCTGCAGGCTTGATTCCTGTATGCGTGGTGTGCAGTGCTCCATCCCAGACCTCAGCTTCCATCCCAAGCCCAGGCCGCCTGCTCATTAGTCCCTGCCTCTGGTCATGGGGAGAGCCTGCAGAGGGGGCGGGCCTCTACCATCCAGAAAAACATCGGAAAACAATCTCAGGCTTCTCTGTTCCCGAGCCGTTGGCACTGTCTTTGGGAATGAAAGATAGCTTCTCATTTGGCTCTACTGTAAGCTAGAAAATGAGCGAATTAAGGCACTCATTAAGGTCCTCCAGTGATAGAGAGAGGCTCTCCCGCTGGTCATTCTCCATTACAAGTGAATAAATCTATCAATAGAGTTGGATATTAGGCTTGAGTTCCTTTCTCCAAGTGCTAAAGGGTTTGTTTTTGTTTTTGTTTTATTTTCCCCCTGGATCATGAAAAATAAATGCCCATTTCTCTCCAGTCCAGTCAGCATAAGGCACCTACAGGAGACACTCAGTGTTCTCATGATGGAGGAGTTCCTGCAGCCGAATCTGTTTCCACACAACTGGCAGGAAGAGGCACTGCGTCTTGTGACACGAGCCGGGGTTGTGCTGGGAGGCAGGTCTCCTTCTCAGTGGGACGGGCAGGTGGGGATGGGAAGCCGCCCCGCGCAGACCCAGTTCTGTCTGGCCCCAAATCCCAGCTGTGGAATTCTCAACTGCTGATCCCAGTATGCCTCCCAGCTGTGGGGTGTTGGGTGGCTGGAAGAGATACTTTCTAGAAGCAGACCAGAGGGGAAGCATAAAGGTGGGACTGGTTTGGGAAGGGCACAGAGATAAGAGGAACAGCCCGGAGCAAGGGGCCATTTCCAGGGACACAGGGAGCAAAGTTCTGTTCTGAGCATTCATTGTTTGGGAGCCCCGGCCGATGACGGGGTGCGGGAAACAGTGGAGAACAGCGCAGTGGGTAAGGGGGGGTGCCCACTGGGGGCGGGGAACGCTGGCCAGGAAACCAGGGCAGAAGCTTGCTTGAATGGACTTCTCAGCAGGACAGGGCGTATCAAAGCTAGAACCAAGGCTCCAGGAGATGCCAGGGCTCCACCTTGACTCTCCTAGACACTGGGTTTGTGACTGTGTGATTTATTCCAGACAACATCCAGTTATCTTCCCTTCCCCGATAAGGCAAGGCAGGGCTAAGTGACTGAAGACAGCGTTGGTTTTCTTCTCAAGGTATCAAGAGCCAGCATTTCTGACCTTTGGCGAGCTCTGCAGGACCTGCCTCAGCTCTTGGCCATAATGATGTTTCCTTTATTCTATTGCGTGGAGCCCATGACCATGTAATGAACTTGGATCCGCAAACACAATTGGAGGCTGAGCTGATAATGCACATCAGTTGCGTGACCTTGGGTAAGTCACTCTCTCATTAGGCGTAGTTCTAGAAATTGATGAGCTGATTCTAAAATGTATATGGACTGGAAGAGCCAAAACAATTTTGGAAAACAACAACAACAACAGCAACCCAAAAACAAAGTTGGAGGACTCCCACTAGCTGATTTTGAGACATACTATAAAGCCACAGTCATCAAGACCATATGGTATTGGAAAAAGAATAGACACATAGATCAATGGGATAGAATAGAGTCCAGAAATAGACTGCACATGGATGGTCAATTGGTTTCGACAAAGATGTCAACGCAGTTCGATGGAGAAAGGACGATCTTTTCCACAAATGATGCTGGAACAATTGGATATCCCTATGCAAAAAAATAAAAAATAAAAATAAAAACCCTGAATCATACTTTGCACCCTATGCAAAACTTAACTCAAAATGGATCATAGCCTAATATTATAAAACTTGTAGAAGAAAACATAAGAGAAAATGTTTGTGACCTTGGGCTAGGCAAAGATTTCTTCTAGAGGACACAAAAAGCATGAGCTATGAAAGGAGAAAAATGATAAATTGGACTACATCAAAATTAAAAACGTACGGTCTTGAAAAGACACTGTATAAGGAAATGAAAATGCAAGACGGTCTTGGAGGAAATATTTGCAAAACACATATCTGATAAAGGACTAAGATCTTGATATTAGATATCAACTTTCTGAATAAAGAGCTGGAATAAAGAACTTTCACAATTCAATAATAAGGAAGCAAATAAGCCAATTAAAAAAATGGGCAAAAGACTTGAGCAGACACTTCATCAAAGAGGATATATGGATAGAAAGTAAGATAGGGAGAAGTCCATCAGATACCGCTCCATACCTCTTAGAGGGGCTACCCACTCCTCGTCCTTGCCAGCTGGCAATATCCATGTGGGCAGCAGTGTGGAGCTGGACTTTTCAAACGCCGCTGTCGGGAATGCAAAGTGCAACAATCACTCTGGAAAATAGTTTGGCAGTTTTTTAATAAAAGTTAAATACATTTATTTTACAACCCAGCGATCCCACCTGGAGGCATTTACCCAAGGGAAATGAAAGTATTCATCCATACAAAAACCTATATGCAAGCGTTTAGATTGGCTTTATTAATTATCATCCCCAAATGGGAACAACCTAATAGTCTGTCCACTGGAATG
>CM052896.1:7539534-7557710 GCA_028534135.1 Potos flavus | reverse complement strand
CGTTTGCCAAGACCCATCCCCAGAGGTCCGGGAAGGGGGCTGCCAATGTGCACGCCTAACAAATTTTCAGGCGCTGCTGCTGCTGCTGGTGTAGGACCCACACTTGGAGAACTGCTACCCTAAACCAGCATTTCTCAAACTTTCATGGGCATGGAGTCATCTGGGGATCTCGTTAAAATGCAGCTTCTGATTCAGGGGGCCTGGCGTGGGGCCTGAAAACGAGCATTTCGATGCCGCTGAAGCTTCCTAGGAGGACCACCCTGTGGCTGGGGTTGCCTTCCGCCACGCTGCCTTTAGGCTTCAGCGGGCTGAAGGTCCAGTGTTTCTGACCTGCTGGGAGTAAGTACCACCATCCCAGCCTGCTACTCTCGACCGCTTTGCAAGGGTCCAGGTGTCCCCTCTTCCTTGAGTTTCTGCAGTCCCCAGCTCCGTGTGCCCCACCCCACGTCCCCGCTAGGAGCAGAGCGGCCTAGTCAGCTGTGGGGACACCTGTTCATCCCCACCCCAGCGCTGTGGGGACAGTTAAGCCTCCTCAGGCTCTGGCTCTCGCTGGCGGCTGGAGATGAAGGCCTGCTTTGCCCTCACCGGGCTGGCAGTGGCCTTCTGAAGGGCCAGCTGTTCCTTTGCCCTTGAGACCGGCTCCACTCGGCTCTCCCCTGGCCTCCCCGCTGTCCCTGGCCGCTCCTGAATGACTCCATACTCCCAACGCGGACCTGCCATCACCTGCTCAGGCAGCGGCTCTGGGCGAGAGGGTGGGAGGATCTGGGAGGTGGTTCAAGACGAGGAGGCATTGGAAAGATGGACGCACTGGGGAGAAGGAAAGAGGGACTGGAGTTAATAGAGTTAATATTTACAGGATCGCAATTAAAAAAGAAAAAAGCACGTCGACTTCATCTGTACCATGATGGACTTAGGGAGGGTTTCTTGTAGGGTGGGAGAGTGGGAAGAGAAATGGTGTGGGATTCAGGAGACCTGGAGATCGAGTCCTTATTCTGACGCTAGTCAAGCACGATTGCCCTGCCCCGGACCTCAGCGCTCTCATTTCTAAAACGAGAGCTTTGGATTAAACTCCCTTTGTGGAACCACATGTCTCAAAGAGTTGCTTATTATTAGATTGATTATAAGGGAGGCCGGGGAAAGCCCTAGGCTTTGGAATGGAAAAGACTTGACTAATTCCTTGCTTCTCCTCCTCCTTGACGGCTGGGAGGCATTGGACATTTCTCAGTCACCCTGAGCTCTTTCTTCACCAGTGAGGATTACTTGATACAACAAATTAAAAGAACTTGAAATAGTTGCAGGTTCATAGTGAGCAGGCACTCAGGAAACCGATGCTTAATATTATGACAATCATAAAACCAGCACCTTTTCACTGTACTCCATTTATTTGGGCTAGCCACAAATGCTCAAAAGCATATTATTATTATTATTATTATTATTATTAAACTAGAAATCGCTTCAATTCTGCGCCTCCCACACCAGCCCCTGGGGTAGCCTGTGTCCACTCCTCTCAGCCTCCGAGAAAACAGGTTGCACACCCTGGAACAACAGGGCAGTGAGAATCAAAACAGCACGTTACCGTACTTAGTTTTAGAGAATTAATTAATACTAAATTGCAACAAAACAGACTGAAACATAACCTGTGCCAACAGCCCCCGTGGGCGCTCTAAACCCAAGGAAATGTTTGAGAGCAGGGTACACGGCACGGGACAAAACGATTTTCTGTTCTCTTTCTTTGGAAATGGCTGTCTTGGGATGCTGCTCTGATGGGTGCCCACTATGCGGTCCTTGACTGAAAGAAGGATGTGCTAGAGGCTTACCTGTCCCACCCCCTTGAAGACGTAGTTAGTGCATCCCGAATGTGACTGGTGTGTCTCTTGATAGCCTGGGGGTTTGTCCACGCTGTCCTTCTTTGGGGATTCTAGGAGGCAGGTGTCTGGTTGCAAGCAACAGTGATGGAGCCCAGCTCATTTGCACCTGGAGCTTACAGGTGCGAGTGGAAGGCTGAGAGTCCGAGCTATGGGAATCCAGGTGCTTCTGCATGGATAAATCTGTGCGGAGGAGCCCACGTGCTTCGGATTGCTTATCTCTTATGGAAATGGGCCCGGCACTTCCAGTGTCCGGCTCTCAGGCTCAGCCCCCAAATATGACATCATCTCTGTCCCCTTCCCACCTCTCCCACCCAGGGACTCTGAGGTCAGCCCCTGGCAGGAGGCGCAGTGGCACATCCGAGGGCCAGCCCCTACATGACCCCCATGTCCAGCAGTTACTTTAAGCAGTTACCACTGATGGAAGGACATCCTGTGATTCCTATGTTTAATATTCAGCCCGGTGGATGATGTTGCCGTCAGTGTCAATCTCTGGCGATCGGGTAGTTAACTTCCTATTATACATGGTGTTACTGTCCAGTCATTCCACGCTCAGTATGTTTGGTTTTTATGAATGCATGCTTATTAGCACACTGTGTCTACAAATAATCCCCTCTAGGCTGTATGATAAGCCAGGGGTCTGCATTAGCCCAACGACTGCCTCTACTTGCCAATCACTTCCGTGGTGGGCTATGCGTTTCCGAATGCAACTAGGGAAAGACGGCACCGCTGTCTCCTGTGCCTTCCTTCCCAATTATACACTGAAATGGGCATGATAACAGCTGCACAGTGAGTTTGCTGCACTCAATCGTATAATATATACATAAAGCCTGACATGTAGGAAGGTATAAAAGGCAAGGATTATAACTAATTTTTCTTCCATGTCTTTCCCCACCCCCATATGCTAACCAGTGACTAAGCCTTTGTTGGTTCATGTCAAAAGTTTAAAGGCAGGAGGAGGGTGGAGGAAGAGAAGGGGCAGCTGTGGGGCGTCTGTTAGCTCTCTCCATGGTGAAGAACCGAGTTAACAGTACGCAACCCCCCATCTCCTCCCCCCACAGTGCGGCTGTCCGCATACTCAGGAGTATGATTCAGGAGTGACGTGAAATTATTATTTTTTATGATTATGCATTATTTCGTGTGAAAAGAATAAAGTTGATGTTATTTATAACAAAGCTCTAATAATTTATTTCTTTTCATGTATCACTGCTCAAGACACAAAGTCCCTGAAGAGAGTGGGAGAGAGAGAGTTTAATTTGTCTGGCTTTGATGATGTGCCTAACCCTTCAGCTAGGGGAGAGAACGTCGCTCTGGTTTACAGCTTTACCAGGCAAATTAGGGCAAGTTGATTTCATAAAAGGAAACTCGGTCACGGTTGCAAAAAGTACAGTAGATGCAGTGGAGGTGGTGCAAAGCCCCGATCTCCATTGCAAGGTTCTGAGCAATTACACCTATAAAAAATGTAAAGCCCAATAAACAAACTATTTCATAGTGGCAGCTATTCAATTTGAACAAAAAGGGAAAGAAATGGTATGATTTAATCATTTCGTCACACACACACATAGACATATAACTAGGTGTATTTTATATGGATGCGATTCCTTATAGTTACCCATTATTGACTGACATCCATCCATCAATGTACTTGAGGCTCTCATCCTCCCGGCCCCATTCTCCTGCCCACTATCTGAGTCACCCAAGTCTGTCTGTCTTCTGCTGTATTAGGAAAGAGGTCCTGTGCTCCAAGAAGGAGTCCAGGGATAAGTCTGAGTGGCCCTTGTCCTCAGGGAATCTCAAATCGAGGAAGAGAGACTGACATGTGAGTGGGTCAGTTCCAGATGGCCCGTGGCCTGGAGGCCGCCAGACTCTGGATTTGCAGGTGCAGCCTGAGCCAGAACACCAGGGGCTCTGGCTCCAGGGTTTGTGCCTGGGGCACTGACCACGCTCGGCTCTGCAGGATTCCTGGGGCTTTTCTCATGCCCCATGCTCTTGTCCTCCCTTAGGAATCCTGTGTCTCACTTGCACAAACCCAGTGTCAATGGGCTGGGATGCATTCAGTGCCCCGAGGCTGCTGCGGGCGGTGGCGAAGTGCTGCTTGGCCCCCCAGGCACCTGTCTGCTGGTCAGCTCCTTCCCATCATGGAGCTAGGTTTGCCAAGACCAAGACAGTGCATTCCTCAGTCCCATTCCCTCTGGAGAAGAGGGCTCCAGATGGCCAGCTTCCTGCCCCAGCTTCCCCAGAAAGCTCAGGGCTGGTCATTGGGCACTCTCTGGTGCTCATCAGTTGACCCAAGACCCACATAGGAAGCTCCAAGGGGCGGCTTGATCACTGTTCAGTGTCGGAAGGCAAACATTAGCCTTGCCTACCTCTTTCCATCTGCGGGAATGTGGGAGGGATTTTATTCAATTTCATTTCTAATCATTTTCAAGTCTCTCAGGCAGTGGAATGGGCTCCTCTGCTCTTGGATTAGGTGCAGGAAGATGATATAAGTCTGAAAAAATTGTGGAAGTATCTTCTAGAACTCTACTTTGGTCTTGTCACCCTTCTAGTCAATAACCCTTGCTCTTTCCCTCTGCCCTTGGGGACAATCCAAACCCTTCTTCTGGCATTGCAGGCCCTACGTGGGAAGTGGGCCACCTAGCCAGTCACACCTCCTGCTGTCCCATCCACTCCCACCCTCTGTTTTTGTCACACTGGGTTACCCTCTGTTCCCCCAGACACTCCTCTGCTTTGCCCATGTTGGGCCCTTGCTCAGAATGCCTTGTTTCCCTGTTTTCACTTCTTCAAATTCCTCTCAGTTCCAACATCACTTCTGTCAGGAAGCCTTCCCGGTTTCCCCAGGTGGGAGGGAACTGCTTCTTCCATCCCCTCTCAGAGTGCTTGTGTGTGGCTTTCTGTTGCTCTTTTCATTCTAACGTGCATTCTCTATAACTTGCATGTCTCCTCACCACATCCCATTTTTCATTTCAGTTCTCAGTCGTTCAAGACAAAAAAAAAAAAAATCTAGGGGGCACTGAGAACTCCCCTCTGCATTACTTGCATCCCATCCATCAGCAATGCAGCCGATTTTCCCTGCTAAAGGTGTCCTGAACCCATCCCTGCTTCCCTCCAGTACTTATCGGCTCAGTGATTGGTCCCCCGTCACTGATCTCAGAGGTCACTGCAACAGCCTTTGCACTGGGTTCCTTGCTGGGGTCTGCTGGGCAAAACTCCAACCTCCTCACGGGGCTGGCAGATTCGTCTCTCTCCCCATTAGTCCGGCAACTTCTCAGTAACAATCGCATCATGATTACTGGGGCCTGGTGCAAACTGAGGCTTAATAAACACGGAGTGAATGAGGGATGAATAAGTGATGTCATGGGGGGGGCACCAAATCACCTTCGTTGGGAGGATGTTACATAATCATGGGTCCTTGACTCGCGTAAAATTCTCTCTTCCCTCTCCAAACCCACTTGACTCATCTTAAAATGACAGTGATGCTTTTTATTTCTAAGGTCCAGTCAACTCAACTTCCCTGCCGATCACTTCTATTTGTCTCGTAATTAAGCAAACACCTTAAATTGTCATGATTGGGGGGCACTTTGCAAGAGATAACTCTTCCCTCATTAAAAAATGTTTTTCTGTTTATTTCAGCTTGCTCCCCAGGCCAGCCAAACATTCATTTTCTTTTGAAACACACACGGGCTTTTGCTAGCTGGGCAGAAACCAGAAAGTTTTCTAATCTGGTGTGTGACTCTCTCCTCCTTCATCACTTGCTTGGGTCTCTCAGACGCCATGATTCAGAATCAAGTTAAAGATTGTCTGGAAAATCTGCTTTGACATAAAAATCAATAAAAGGAAAGGAAGCAGGAATGATTTCAAGCTACAAATTATATAATTCAGGGTGTGAGCGCACATGGCTTTCTCCTTTAAAGATGACGAAAGGTGGGGCTCTGAAGTGTTAATTCAGTGAAATTACAATAATGATTGTGCCAGGAAATTTCTGTCAGTGTAACGGTTGGGAAAATGTGCTCAGACAACAGATGAAGTAGCCATAAACTTCTCCCACTCCCCAACTCTTCCTGAATTCAAATATTCTCTTCTCTCGCTCCCAGAATTATATTCAGGCCGGTCAGTTCAACGAGGATAACGTGGTCAATGCCTCATCAACAGGTCTTGTAAAGCGTTGGTAAATTTATACCAGGTACCTCTCGTCTACCAGAGTAAAAGTAAGTATAGCATTCATAATGGAGGGGACTTCTCAAATTCCTCCTGCTTGTGTAGTTCTAATTTCCTTATGGAAAATCTCTACTTGAAGGCCATCAAATTCCAAGTCACAAAGTCATAACTGTCCTGGAAAACCGAATCTCTTATGCGGGATCCCATTTCATTCCGTGGCGCTTCTCAGTGAGACAGAGCCCGGTGGGGGGTAAGCAGCACTGTGGTGAGCAGAATGGTCTGTTGGTTAAGGTAAAGCCTTGGGAAAGTGGTTGAGGGGTGTTGGACAAAGGGAGCTGAGCCGTGTGAGCTGTGTGAGCACAGCTGTGTGGAACATGGTGGACCAGGGCCAGAGGATAAGTTTTTACTGGGAAACGCATGAGTGTGATATGTGGGGATAACTCTCAAGAAGGTGAATGTCAAGATGTGTATTCTTTTGTAAGCACTAGTTTTTACCTTCTGTCACCTTTGGTCACCGTAGCCATGTTGGAGCTCTAGCTTCTCTGTTCTTGCTCCTTTCACCATTTTAGGAAAGACTATGTCATGGTGGATATTGGGAAATCAATATGACCCCATCCAATCCTTGTCTCAGGTGGACTGTGTGGCGGTGGAGGACCAGTTAGGTCAAAGGAGTCGATTGGAGAAAGCCAGTGATTTTGGCCAGGAATGTGGATCCGTGGGGCCAGAATGTTGGGGGGGGGGGGAGGACAGTGTCAAGGATCTATTTTTCAAAAGGGAAGAAGTCAGAAATTGACGGAGGTCAGGGTGGTGTCCAGGTTTGGAAAGTGCCTGAGCGTCTGGCCCCTAGTGGTCAGGAGGTCAGTGTGTGGCCAGGGAGTTAAGGATCCCTGCAGGAACAAGCAGGGTTGCCCATCCAGAGACATGGTGTCTTAGAGGGGATCTCACCAGCATGTCATCGAAACAATAGCAAAAGAACCAATGCTGATAATTTCTCAATAAGTTGAAGTAGATTCAAGATGATTTCTTTGCCAGAGCTTATTGACTTTGCATTTTGGTGTAGGGGAAAAATGATCAGGGGTACAGATAGCCCACCAGGATCCACAGGGACTATCCCCCCATGTGCTACTTTCTGCAAGGGAAGACCTTCTGCTAATACCTGCAAAATAAAACATTGTGCAGCGTTTTACTTCCACAAAAAATTTTTTAATGGGTTTTCATCAACATTTGAGGAGCATATTATACATGTAAATAACAAGTGTCAGGGGTGTTGCAGAAGGGCTGAGCTTGAGAACCGCCGATCTAGTGTCTTGAGCTGCAGCGTGGAGGTTGAACGGGAAGGGGTGGGGAGCAGGTGATTCTTTCTGCTTTTGGGTTTCATGATCTTGGAGCTCAGCATTGGCAGACATCTGGGTCATAGACCGGTCGGGAAGGTCAGCTGCTGCACTGTTGTCTTCTCTCCTGCTTTAACTCTTTCCTTCATTACGGTCTAAAATGGTCTCTGCTGCTTCCGATGGCTCAGTGTCCCAGTTGAGGTGATGTCTGGAGCCTGGACACCCCTTCTCTGGTAATGTCTCTCCCAGCAGCAGCTCCACCTGCCACCCCACCAATCTTCCTCAACTGCTCCTGGCATCCCTGTGCCTCCCGTGCTGGAAAACTTGAGCAGAACACAGGAAGGGAGAGCACGCACCAGGCACATACCTGGTTTCTCACCCCCTTTGCTCTCTCTCCCTGGGTCCCTGAGGCTTACAATTCTGATGCCTCCTTTTCCTCCTCGGTAACAGGAAGTGACGTCATTAGCAGAATGTCAGGAACTCTGATTCCTCTGCCTCAATGCTCCCCAGCTATGCCCCACCCACAATTCTACTACAATACTGATTGCTATTTATGACACACATTTATAGGTTCATGGGAGACATTTTGGAAATGTAGATGAGCACAGGGTAAAAAATGGAAAGCCACTGTAGGTAGGAAAGAAACTTGCTTTTGAAAGGGGTTGGGAGAACGTCTGTTTGTGCATCTCTCCCTGCTTCTGCCTTTACCTCTTGGTTTAGCCCGGCCTCTGTCCCCTTCAGCCTGCCTCTCTCTGTGCCCCATGGAGGCTGTTGACACAGAGGGAGGCTGAGTAATAATAGTGCTGGGGTTGGAAAAACTGGCATTGGAATCAGACCAACTGATGCATAATTTCAGGATGGGCTACTTGAACCTTGACAACAAACTTTCTTTTTTTTTTTTTAAGATTTTGTTTATTTATTTGAGAGAAAGAGAGAGAGCACGCAGAGGGAGAGGGAGAGGGAGAAGCAGACTCCTTGCTGAGCAGGGAGCCGACGAGGGGCTCGATTCCAGGACTCTGGGATCATGACCTGAGCCAAAGACAGAGGCTTAACTGACTAAGCCACCCAGGCACCCTGACAATGATGTTTCTAAGTGTCTTTTACTCATTTGTAGAATGGAGAGGAGAGGACCTTCCTCAAAGCCTGGTGGGGAATTCACTGTATGGCCTGGCACCCAGTAATAACCAAGTAGATGTCTGCTCTGCAGAAGGTCCAGCTCAAACCTTGTCTTCCTGTGGGTGGGGGGATGGGGTAACTGAGGGATGGGCATGAAGGAGGGCACATGATGTGATGAGCACTGGGTGTTATATGCAACTGATGAATCACTGAACTCTCCCTCTGAAACTAATGATGTATTACATGTTGGCTAATTGTATTTTAAAAAAAAGGGGGGGGGGCACCTGGGTGGCTCAGTCGTTAAGCATCTGCCTTCGGCTCAGGTCATGATTCCCGGGTCCTGGGATCGAGCCCTGCATTGGACTCCCTGCTCGGCAGGAGGTCTGCTTCTCCCTCTCCCACTCCCCCTTCTTGTGTTCCTGCTCTCACTGTCTCTCTCTCTCTCTCTCTGTGTCAAATAAATAAATAAAATCTTTAAAAAAAAAAAAAAGCCTTCTCTTCTTTAGGTAGCTCTTTCTAATCTGGTCCACACTGACCTCCAATGACCTCTCGGAATTATTACATGATTTATATTTGGCTTTTTACCTAATCTTGCCTCCTTTCTCCTGGCCAGCCCAAGGTGAACAAACTCCCTCGGCTGTGGACCCTGCTTCTGTTTTTTCTGTTTTTTTTTTTTTTTTTTTTTTTCCCAGGGCAACCATACAAAATGCTTGCCAACAACATTTTTGGAACAACACAATGTCAACACTCTTTAGGTTAGGAATTTGTCCTAAAACTCATCAAAACTTGGTGAAATCGTCCTTCGCAGGCCATACCCCTGTGTCGGCCGTGATGCACTTTGGGGATACCCAGGGACGTCTGAGGTCTGGGATTTGGTGACTACTCAGATAGGCTGCCTGCACTGGCTCAGTCACCCAGGGTCTTTCCCTCCCAGCCAGGTGGTGTCTGCATCCTTCCGACTCATGGTGAGTTTGGGAATGGCCGTGCAGGGGCTCAGGAGTGCAGATGCTGCCCTCAGAGAGCCCCGGAGGGGACGACTTTGGAGTGAAGGCTGTGTGTCCGTTTGCTGTCCACCACTCCCCATGGCCGTGGGGGGGAATGACAGTGGGTGCTTTCCTTCACTGTCCCCAGCATTGTGATCATAGTGGTACCAGAGGCTGGGGGCATATTTCTCCGTGAGCTTTTGTCTTTGGAGAATCATCTCAAAAACACATGCAAGGGGACAAAGGTCCATTTATTATCCTTGCCGTGATAAAAATTCTAACTACCATTTGTACAGAGAGTGTCTCTTTGGGGACTGATGCAGGAAGACAGCACCCTCTTGCCCTCCTGGGGTGTGGGAGGGACAGGGAAGAGGCCACGGCAGGAGCAACCACCGAACTCCTTTGTCATGAACTCTGCCAGCCATCGCTCTCGTCCCAAAGTGAGGCTGGCAAGGTGCGTGCTTAGGTGTCTGGGCTGGCAGGGGAGGGGAGGCTCTGCACCTGCATTCTGTAGCCCTGGTTTGTGCTCCGTGCTCACTCTGCATCCGAAGAGCCTCCCTTTAGCCACCTGCCTAAGGATCAAACTCTCACTGTGGACCTCCTCCATGTGGCGTGTATTTGGGTGTCCGGGCGGAAGTTAACCCCAAGCTTGCCCGAGCAGAAGGCTGCCTCCCTCTCTGATCTTGTTCTCTGACAGGTGGGTTCTGTCCCAGCACCTGCTTCTCTTCCCCAGGAGGCCAGGGCGTGCCGTAGGATTGCTGACATCTCGTTCCTGCTCATCAGATGGGCTCTGTCTGCAGGGTCTGTCCATCAGCCCGTATTGCTGTGTGGAACCTGGAGTTCTCCAAATGCCCACCACGCAGCTGTCACTGGAGTATTTTCAACCCTGCTCAGTGTGTACCCCAAATCCAGGGAGGGAAGCTACACAGACACATTTGGAGGAACCAGAATGTGAATGGAATTATTAACATTTGTGGTGGGGGTGGTGATATCTTGGCTCAGGATCTGAGCTGAACAGAACCCGGGGACACAAATGGATTATTTGGTCTCTTAGAGACCCCTCCAGTTTTGCGATGATCTAAGTCGAATTCAGAATGAGAATGGGAGGGGATGGGCCAAGCGGGCAGAAATTTGCTCCTGTTTATTAGAAGGAAATTCAGAGTCATGGGAGTGAAGGGAGCAGTCTCAGATCACAGCAGTTTGGCTCCCTCAGGTGTGCCGAGGAAGGGGGATGGTGGAGCCGGAAGGCTGTGTAGGGCCAGGGGGTGTAGGAGCAGAGGGTGGCCTGTCGGCGGGCAGACCAGAGCGGACTCACGTCTGGTGTTACTAACAGAGGTGGGTGGGCTCTGACACTCATTCTAGACCCATCCTCTGGCACGTCTGAGGCCACCTGCCTACATATGTACTTTAGGGCTTGGCTCGGAAGGCTGAATTTTCCAGGGACATTATTAGTGGTGGCTCTTGGCCACTGTGTTAGCTCAAGGCTGTGGGACAGGTGCCATTCATCTTCACACAACGTTCTAGTCATACTTAACAACCCTTCAGTTCTCCTAGGGGCCACTTCCAAGGTTTTAATGATCCCATTAGATAAGACAGTCATTTCTTTCTCCCCTTGCTTTTATCTGGATCACTGAGTTTCCTTGTCCAGGGAGAATGGTCATGGTGTGAATGTTTGCACCTGTTGCTGGAATGCACGCTATCTTATCGTTGGTGAGGGATGCGAGGGGTGGATTTTGTTCCTTTGATCTTTTGCAGGAGATATGTTCATGTTCCAGAGCAAAGGAAATCCTGGAGAAGTGCTCTCCAGGGAAGCTTATGAAAAGGCACCCCCGAGGACTCTGACATGTCCTGCTGAGCGAGGCGGTCTCCTCATTGAGTTACAGAGCTGCGGTGAGCTGCAGTGAGCTGCTGTCACTGGCTGGTGAGCTAAAGAATACAGCTGGGAAATATTGTTTAGCCACCTTTGTTAATGGGGACTAAGGTCATCTGTGCATCCCTCCAGGTGCCTTGAGGACATCCTGTCCCTGTATCCACACCTCACTGTGTTTTTAGAGGTTCAAGAGTGACTGGGCTCTAGCACCCAACTGAACATGAAAACCCAGGCGAGGATTTCTGTGAGGACGTGCTTTTGCTCCAAGAAGAGTAGCAAGTCTTGAACCCAGGTCACATGTGTCTTGAGGTGTCAGTTTCTGCCTCTCAAGTTATTAAACATTATTTCCACCACATGTCTTGTACATTTTTTTGCATAATCCCTATAATATAGGAGCAGGTATAATTTTGTATATTCTCTATAAAGTGTGTGAAGATACAATTAGCCTTGCTTATTACATGGGGAGATGGAGACTCAGAGCAGAAAAGTTACTCTTTCAAGTCACACATTTCATCGCTGGGCATGAGTTCCTATCTCCTGATTCCCAGGTACATGCTGTTTTTGTTAGACTCAAAGTATTAAAGAACCCAGACTCTTTGGAAGTAATGAGGGATCCAGAAATAACCTTAGCAGTGCTTAATGATCCAAAAGACCAAAGGAACTGAGGCCAAAGAAGATTAAGATAGGTGAGCTATTTCATTGTATAAATTTCCATTAGCTTGGTTAATAATAATTGATGCCACATTTGTACATTTCTATGTATTAATTAAAAACACTTGAGATTTGATACAGGGTCAAAAATGACACATCAAATTGTCTCCACATTGTGCTAATCCCCAAATGAGAATCCCATTGTGACCATGATTTTGTAGAATTGATTAGACGAAGAGAAATGTACTCAAGTGTCAAAGGCTACATTAGGAATGGTTGCTAATGAGCTGGACCTCTCAGAGCTGCCTGGCTGGGTGCACAGTAGGTGCTCAATGAGTGCTGATGGTTGGCGGGATTGATCAAGTTTTCAGTTAGCCTTCCATCCCAGGGAGGATGGTGCTTTCATGTGTCAGCTAAAATGACATTCCAAACATATACCCGCCTATAAACTTTAAGACGCGTTTGGAAAATTTTCAAACCTACAAAAGGTAAAGAGAAGAGTATAATAAACTCCAAGGTATTGTTTTCCCAATTCAATGCTTATCAATATTCTATTTTTGTTTATTGATTCCTCTTACACACACAAACACACACACACACACACAGAGGTCAAGAGGAGACAGAGAAAGAGAGAGGGAGAGAGAGAGAGTTTCTTTTTGACTGGGGTACTCTAAAAGAAATTCCAAACACCGTATCATTCACCTGTGAAAATATCTGTATGTATCTCTAATACGCAATGATTTAAAAATATATATAACCATAACATCATCATCACAACAAAGTCACAATCATTCCTTCATATCATAGAATACCTCTTTCATGTTTAACGTTCCATGATTATCTCAAAATTCTGTTCTTTTCGTTAGATTCTTCAACTTAGATTTCACATGATGTCCACACTGCATTGAGTTGATCCAGCTTTTTTGGTATCTCCCTTCCATCCATGATAGTTTCCCCTCCCCTCTAAAGAAAAAGGTTAGGTCAAGAGACTTAACCAGATTCAGGTACTTTTTTTTTTTTTCTTTTTGAAAAATACTTCATAGATAAAATTGTGCACTTTCTTGAACCTGCAACATTTGGAAAGAATTCTATGTTTCTTGAGTATGTATTTTTTCCAGGTCCTGATCCTTGGACAAAACTGATCATGTGAGCAATGTTTGGGGAAAAGGACATGGAGCCGTGGTCCTTCAACGCACGTCAGCAGTCGGATTCCTGCAAATTGCAGCCACCGAGGACACTACCACTGGGTCATGATACAGGCTTCTGGAGTCTGGACAGAACTGTCACAAACTCCCTCAGGTAGGATTTGAGGGCAGAGCAAGGCTCCAATTCAGGACCTATTTTCTCTTGCTTTACACCCAACTCTAAGAAGCTTCATTTTAATTTGGGGACTCACAGGAAACAGGAAATAAAATTGGGAGGAGCGGGTGGTCTGGAAACCCTAAGAGATGGATGACAACAGGCATGAAGGAGGGCACGTGATATGATGAACACTGGGAGTTATATTCAACTGAGGAATCATTGAACACTACCTCTGAAACTAATGAGGTACTCTAGATTGGCTAACTGCATTTAAATTTAAAAAAAAAAAAAAAGAGAGATGGATGACAGCCATGTGATCCGGAAGAAAACAGAAGAAACATGAAAAGCAAAAACAAGAACAAGAGAAGCGACAGGGTCCAGGATAAACTGACAGAGAGTTCAAGAAACTTCCTCTTCCTCTTAGAGATACATCATGCTTGTTTGTTCACTTGCACTATTATCACATCAACCTTAGGACAGAGGTACTGTTATAGTCTCTCTTTTTTTTAAAGATTTATTTATTTATTTATTTTAGAGAGAGAGAGAAAGAGTGAGCACATGAGTGGAGGAGGGGGGCAGTGGGAGAGAGAGAGAGAATCCTCAAGTCAACTCCCTCCCAGGCTTGGACCCCCAATGCAGGGCTTGATCCCAGGACCCTGAGATCATGACCTGAGCCAAAACCAAGTCGGACAGTCAACCGACTGAGCCACTCAGGCGCCCTGGTACTATCATGTTCTTTATTTTATACAGAATAAAAAAACAACATTAAGAAACGTTCCTAACGTCACCCAGTTGGGAAGGAAATCCCCAGGAATATTGTCCCATTGCCCCACGATCTAGTACTGGCTGTGCCTAGGTGTGCGTGGGACACAGTGCATTTTGGAAATTTACTGGCTTCCACAAAAAACAGGAAAAATAAAAAGTTTGTAATCGTATTAAACAGCTTCAAGTTTCCAGAAAATTTATACACGTTGAAATACAGGTACAAATGTTTGGAACGCCAAGAAATTTTACAAATCAGAAACACAGAGATGTTACAGCAGTAGTTAAATTAATGGGTTGATTTATCTTCAAGCATTATGTGGTAACTTCGTGATGATATTGATGTTGCCCATTCTCTCCATCAGCCTGGATTTTTTTCTGTGGTTTTCTGGAATTTTCAGTGAGGCGTTGGACTGACCGAGGCAGCAAGCTCTACTCAAGAATCTTATTTTTTTTTTTTTTTTAAGAATTTTATTTTCTGTCCTTTCTCCTCCATAACTCAAGATTGAATTGGCTAGGCCTGGGTTTCCCCATCACATCCTATCGATGACAGTGACTAGTAAAGAAATGATGTGTGCATTTGTCTCTTCCTGCAAAAAAAGAACCTGATGGGAGCCCTTAGAGTGGATAAATTCTCCATGATGAATGTCTTACCCAATTCTTTCTGAGGGTTAGGGATTTGGGGAAGGTAAATGCTTCATCATTGGAAATGACACTTTGGAAGTCACCCGAGCACCACGTTACCCGTCTGAGACTCTGTCTTCTGGAGCCCATCTGAGAGTCAGAAAATAGAGAATCCAAGTTAGAAGTCACCGTCAGGCATATCCAGTACAATCTGGGGCAATTTATGGAGGACAAATAACCCTGCGTTCAATTCATCAAGTTCTTAGGCCTTTGGTAAATAACTTTTTTTTTTTTTTTTGAGAGAGAGAGAGAAAGAGATTGTGAGCAGGTGGGCAGGGACAGAGTGAGAGAGAGAATCTTAACTAGGCTCCACACTCAGTACACAGCCAGATGCAAGGCTCGATCTCACGACCCTGAGATCACGACCTGAGTTGAAACCAAGAGTCGGATGCTTAACCAACTGAGCCACCCAGGCGCCCTGATAAATAACTTTTGTTGCTCACAGTATCACTCTGAATGAGCAAGCGATGTTAAATATGGAAACGGTTAAGATAAACTTTTGCTACTCAAAGAACTTAATTTCCACTCTCCAGAAAACTTAGCTATCCAGCAATGATTCATATCCTGACCATTTCAACCAATCAAAGTTTTATTCTTGCGCTTTTGGAAGAAAGCATCTTTTGTTCCACTGGCAGAGAGAAGTCTGGACCACAGGAACTAGTCTCACCTGACATGACATTTCTTCTGTGCCTTCAACAATTTTCACGGCATATTGATTCTTCATTTCAGCCTCAGACACATCAGTTAATTAGCTAATCTGGGTTTTGATTCACACATATTAAACACCATCTTTTTTGAGCACCCCAAAATCGCCCTTCTGTGAAAAAAATGGCATTATGTCTAAAAGAATGGTGTGAGATTGTCTTTTACTTTGGAAGAAAAGAAGGTAATTGGTTTGATATATATTTTTTCATTGGTGAATGTTAATGCCATTTTCACTGCTGAGGGAAAGGTGAATGGCTGTGCCCAGTCACTGTTCCTGGTTTTTGTGGCTCTGACATTATATGAAAGGAGTTTGGGGAAATGAAATGGAATAGAAGGGCCTCAGTTGAATCTGTGGATAAGTAGTGTTCTTAATACTTCAACAAAATCTAAAAGACTTTGCAATTCATATAGCTTTTCTGAAAGGCTGCCAAGAGGGATATTTTCAATAGATTGGTGGAATGAGGAATTAAATGTAGATTATTCTGGAAAAGATTGGAATTTAATATAACATTTGAACAGGTTAAATTTATATCAATAAAATACCAGGCGGAGAATGGGACCGTTTAATTTCCCAGCACACAGAAGACACATAACATTTCTAGAAAGGATGAATGCAGCCGAGGCTGCTGCTTAAGGCTTCTGTGTTCATTTTCAAAAGCAGCCTGGGAAATTTCTGCCATTCTTTGGGATTCAAGGCACTGGCAATGCTGTGGTCAGATGTGATGGATTACGCAGCCAATTTGCTTGAAGTTTGTGGTTCATTAATCCAGCTCCTTGAAATTCAAAGAACTGAAGTGATGTCATTTGGAATGTACATCACAGAAAATTAATGGGGTTCCTTGGTCAGAAGTGAGAATGCAGACAATGTGATGGAGGTGGGGGAAGTGGGGGAAGGGATTGGTGTTACTAATGGCTGAGGAGTGGGAAGCCTGGTTTCCAAAGGGAAAGCCTGCCTAGCCATTCAGAGCCCCTCCCAGCCCTACCACATAGGCTCTGAGGGGGGCCCCTCTTTGCGGGGAGGCAGCCTTGCCAGGAATAAGAATACACAAAGTGTTGCTTATTCAAATGGTTCCCCAGAATTCAGCAGCAGTAGAAGCAGTGAAAAGTCTGAGTCCATCTAATTCAAATCAGTGTATTTGACTGGATCATCTCCCCACCCCCCATCTCTAATCCCCCGGGGCCACCATTCCACCTGGGTCTTGATGGCAGGGCTGGGATGGGCTGGGCTGAGACTGGTGGGAGCCCTGCCTATTAGAGTGGTGTGCTGACACTGGATGCTTCCCGATGCACCGGGCTTCGGGCTTCGAGGCCTGAGGCCTAGTGGCAGAAGGGAGACTGACTCACTGCCAAAGAGGCGGGCTGGGAAAGTGAGCTAAGAGGAGGTCTCTGGAAAGATCCAGTGAAAGAAGTGAATGGGAAAGGAGTGGCCATTTAAGGAGCTTGCACTCTGCCAAGTTGGGAGCTAGGAGCTGTCACAGTCCATTGGATCATTATAGCAGCTGTCTGTGCATCAACAGAAATACAGCCCTGGTGCAAAGTGGTTGCTCAACAAATATATATATTTTTTTAATAAAAGCAAAAAACAAAAACAAAACAAAAAAACCAAAAAACCAAACAAAACAAAAACAACCCCAAAACCAAAGAACAACAAAAAAAGCCAAACAAACCCTAAAAACCACAACCCCCAAAACAAAACAAAAAACCCCAAACCTAAACCCAGACCCCAAAAAACCCCAAAACTATTCAGCTGGATAATAATATTGTCTTTCCTTTTCAAATGAGGATACAGATTCAGAGACTTACTTGGATAGCAAGAGTTCTGTTCTTTGTATTTTGTAAACTGCAAAAATGCTCTTCTGATGTTAGCTTTCATTACTGTATAATGGAATAAGCCCATTTCCTTAAAGCCTTCGCTTCTGGAAGTGCCTGGAACATTGTAGCAATTCAATGCCTATTTGTTGATTGAATGACTCGTTGACCGTTGGGCAAGAGGAGCTGACGGTACCTTAATGGGTCTGCTATCTCACAGGAAGGGAGATGAAGATTTATACACGTAGACACAATCCACTGTGCAGGGTGAGTTTCCAACACCATGTAAGAAAGTTGAAGTTAGTTATTTATTAAAAGAGGCAACATGAAATTTTTCAGAATTATTTTCCCCTTGGAAATCTTAACTTTGGCTTGGACCCCTTGAAAACTCCATTAGGACTCAAAATGTACTAGTATTTTTATTGGGTAACAATATAATTGGAAAGAGTGAAAAATTTTCTGTTTGACAGTGCAGATGGTGGTTCTATTTCATATTAATAGTTGAATCTAATGTGGATAGTAGTTTTTGTTGCCTATATGTTTATTAACGTTTGAGTGCGATTTGAACTTGATAGCATGTTTTATTGCTTCCTCGAACAGTAACTACTCTTTCACTTTAAATACCTTTACGATATTACACATATATTTCAAGACATAATAAAAGCAAATCTATAAAAAAAATTCCAAACAGCTTTATGCATTCTTATTTCTAACCCTTACTTCCACTTAGAGTCTAAGAGTCTTGGACGTAGCCACTAAATGTTGGTCAATGAATTGCAGCTTTTAGAATCCAGGGAGACGAATGTTTATAGCAGCAATGTCCACAATAGCCAAACTATGGAAAGAACCTAGATGTCCATCAACAGATGAATGGATAAAGAAGATGTGGTATATATACACAATGGAATACTATGCAGCCATCAAGAGAAATGAAATCTTG
>CM052896.1:7503608-7539034 GCA_028534135.1 Potos flavus | reverse complement strand
AGACTCTAAAAGCCCCGATTTTGTGCCCCGCGGCTCTACCGCTCGCCGGGAGCCGGCCCCTCCCCCCGCGGTCTCTCTTCCCGCGAATCGCCTCGGATTCACTTCTCCGCACGTCCTACCTTCCAGAAAGTGGTCGCTTCTCTGTTCCTAGAATTGCTGCTCTTCTTCTCTTCGATCTCCTGTTGAGTTTGTAGGTGTTCGGAATGGTTTGATAACTATCTCGCTGAACTCCTGGGACCTGATGTTATCTCAGTCCCCTACTCCTCCGCCATCTTGCTCCTTAGCCCTTTCCTGACCTTTTAGACACTTTATTGCTTGTGAGCAATCCCACCTCCCCACCATTCGAAGATATCCCAACCTATCAAGATCTAATAAGTCAGATATCTCTAAAAAAGTGTATCTGTGTGTGTGTGTGTGCACACGTGCATGGGCGCTGGTGTGGTAAATTAATCTTTCCTTTCCCTTTCCCTGGTGAGCAGGGAAGTTAGGACGTGGGGTGTGTGGCATGGTGATTTTAAGACCTATAGGGGCATGCTCAAGAAGGAACACAATGGAATATGCCCAGAAAAAAAGCATCTGGTGCATTTGCCTTTTCTTCCTGCCAGCCCTGGAAATTCTGATATGGGAAGTGCTTTCAAAATGTGTTTTATAAGGCCACTTCAGCAGAGGGCTTTGGCAGAAGAACCCTTGACTATAAATCAGGAATACATTCCCCTCCTGATCCTTAATATAGATGGTGAGTCCTTCACTTTATCTCTCTCTGTGGTCTAGACTTGATCTGCTCTTTCTGATGTCTGTCCTGTGCATTTCTTCTATTTCTGCACTTGCTACTCCTGTCCCCACCCTGATGATTCTGAGTCCTGTCATTTTTCTTTGAGGCCAAAATAGAACAATGGCTCTTATTTTGGGGGAATCAATTCCTCCCTTCCTTCCTTCCTTCCTTCCTTCCTTCCTTCCTTCCTTCCTTCTTTCCTTCCTTCCCCTCCATAAACCCCTTCTGAATGCTAAGAACAGTGCCAACCACAGGGATTCAAAGTCAAATATGACATGGTCTGTACTGTGAGGAGCTCATAATTCTCTAGGGTTGATAGCATTTATATTCAGTTTAACAGCTTGTTATATGCATCCAGTCTCATGATTCTCTACCTGCATCAGTAACAAGATCGGTAAATCCCCATGAGCAGAGACTCCAATGTTGCATGGCTCACAGTGCCTTTCTCAGTGGTACAGATGAGCTTCCCTATCTACAAAATGGAGATCAAACTACCTACCTCCTGGTCCTGTGGTGAACTTTTAAGTTACATGGTGTCTCTAAGTGCACAGCCTAGTGCTTGGCTCAGAGTAGATCTTGATAAATGGTAGCTATTACGGTCTGTGGTTAGAGTAGCTCGGTAAATACTCCTGCAACTCATTTGAAATGTGTTGACTTGACAGATGGGCAGAGACAGGAGGTGAAATTCAAGCCTGTTGACTTGTTAGCAGAGTAGATCCTAAACTGGATAACAGACTGAGTAGAGAGATCCTAATGCTGCCTTTGTTCTGTGACCAGTTGGAGCACTTATGCAAAGTTGATTTCCCAGGAGAGCATGGAGAACTATGGGATTTGCTGCCTGTCAACAGCAGGCTTAACCTGAAGCCAGATTTACTGAGATGACCATATACACGATGACGTACGTATGACTTGCATTACCATTGGAGCGTCAGCAGTGTTGGAGTAACAGGTACTCAAGGCACATTTGCTTATACGCACACTGCGTTCGTTTTCTGGGGCTGCCATAACAAGCGACCACGGATGAGGTGGCTCCGACAGTAGAGATGTGTTATCCCATAGTTCTGGATTTGCAAGTCCAAAATCAAGGTGTCATCAGGATTGGTTCCCTCCAAAGCTGTGGCAGAATGATCTGTTCCCAGCCTCTCTCCTTGGCCTGTCGATGTCCATGTTCTCCCGCTGTTTCTTCATGTCGTCTTACTTCTATGCATGTCTCCATATCCAAATTTCCCCTTGTTATAAGGACGCCCACCAGTCAAATTTGAACACAATTACCTCCATCAAGTTCCTATGACCAAATAAGGCCATATTTTGAGATAAGGAAGGTCAGGATTTCAACAAATGGCTTTTGGAGGCAGGGGAGAGGGAAGACACAATTCAGCTGTAATACAGACTGTGATTAGCTATTACTCCCCATCTTTTAGAGAAAGGGAATAGGGGCCAAGAGAGCTTTGGGGTGACCTGGTGAATCATGCCTGGGAACAGACCTCAGATTCCTGCTACACTTGTAGGTCAGTGGGCTCCAGCAAAAGCACGTTGTGTGAAGTAGCTCCAAGGGCTTGTGTTGGCTAGTGTCCCCAAAATGGGCATGGAGTTGGTGTCACTATTTACTCTGTGCAGGTAGGGTGCTTGGCTCTCAGGTAACATCTCAAGTGGACATGTTATTCAGATTGAAATGAGGCTTTTCCCTTCTTACTTCATCCACTTTTGATGCAGCTGATGGTCGCAGTTATAACCACCACTATCACCACTGTCTATATCTGGCTGGTGGTTTGTAATTCTCCAAACCTGCTCCTGTACATTACCACTTTTCATCCTTTCGGCAACACTTTGGGGTAGGTTCGGGTTTATAACCCTTCCTCGAAGCCCGTGGTGGCAGATGTATTCCAGAATTCTGAGCTTGGCAGACTTGAGAAAAGCAACCACAGTGCATGTCCTGTGTACAACAGAACAGTCTTTGTGGGGTCTGGGCAGTGCTTGGAATCAGACAGCAGAACATATAAATATTCACACCAAATTGGGTCAGTAAAGATTAACCAAGAGTTCTGTGGTTGACAAGTTTTGGAAAACTTTCAGTTTTCAGAGTTTCATGAGTTTTGGTGAATTTCAGGGGATCACAGACCTATTGTTATTATGATCCCTTTTCCAGATGAGCAGGTACAGTCCCTAGTCTGCCTGCAGACATGAGCCGGGCCGGGCCTTGAGGAGGAAGCCCGAAGATCACTGGCAGAGCTCTTTGGGAGGACGGTTGTGATGGCTGTCATGCGTGCTGTGTGTATAGTGGGGATGGAACCAGCCAAGGAGGTGGCAGGACCGGAGGGATTGATCTGGGCTCTGTGGGACTTGGAGCTTGTGAGATTTTGAAGGTGCTCTTGAGAAGAAGAGTACAGAATGACAAACATAAAATTAGGTACAAAAAGAATTTTCCTATCTTTCTTTTCTTCTTTGAGAGAGAGTCAGAGTCTGGGCAGGGGGCAGAGGAGAGAGAGAATCCTAAGCAGACTCTACGCCAAGCTTGCAGCCTGACACGGGGCTCGATCTCACCACCCTGAGATCAGGACCTGAGCCGAAATCAAGAGTAGGATGCTTAACTGACTGAGCCACCCAGGTGCCCCCAAAATGAATTTTTCTTTAGAATGAGGAATCACAACAGATTATAAACTTTAAAAAGTTCAAAAAGTCTAAAAAAACTTTAAAAAGCTGCCAAATCAACTGGAGGTGGGAGTGGGAGGGGTTTTTGAGAACTTTGTGTGTTTTCTGTTCAATTTTTCTGTGGACCTAAAATTGGAAAAAAGTCTATTAATTCAAAATAAAGCTGTCGAAGAGCTTAGACATCACACAATCTAGAAAGGGAACGTGATGCATATATATTTTTATTAACTACCTATCCGCACACCTCTATAATGTTTTTCTTCCCTACCAGTCTTGTCTGTGTATTCTTTGTTTTCTTGTTCACAGGACAGTGATTTTGGAATATTTTTAAAGAGAGGCCACAAAATGATATAGAAAGATGATTCAGTCTTCCCTGCAGCAAGATTGATCAAATTGGCTTTTCATTATTGAGAGCTTAGGAATGTTCCTTTCAACCTGGCAATTCTTTATTGGTAATATCATGCCAATTTTGAAGATTGTTGACAAATTTGAGATCCTCTGCCAAGTTTCTTCCAAATGTGTGCCTTTCTTTAGCCCCAGGGACAGTCTCACTGGGGAGAGAAGATCCGGGGTGCCCACTACAAGTGGCCTGGTGTGTGCTGGATAGAGGAGCTAGTAACGCTGTGTCTGCTTCTCACCGTCATGGGGATGCTGTCTGTCACCACCCCCTAGGGCCAACCCTGCCCAGGCCCCCACACCAATCCTTAGCTGGGAGGCATTTTCCCAGCCCTGTCTTCCCAAAGCACTGGCTCTCATTTGGGTTCTAGACTTATGTCTTGGATACTGTGCCTGGCCCCTAAGCCTTCCCTCTCCCTGACCCCCTCCTGGATGACCTCTTTGTGGATGGTGCTCTGAGCTGCCTGCCTAAATTTCTGAGCAGGCTTCTCCTCTCAAATGCGAGCTCCCTGAGGGTGGAGGCATGTATTTTGTGACCCCATGTTTGTGACTCTAGCAACCAGAATAGTATCTGGAGTAGAACTGGTACTTGGAAAATTTAGGGGAATGAAGGCATGAATGAGACATAGAGGGCTGGGCTAGCTTGACTGTCAAAAGCATCAGTCTAGATGTTTCCGAGCATGGCAGAGAGGGATTTGAGGGCGGAGGGTGCGATGTGGGGGGCATCTCTATATTATCCCGTTGGGGCTGCCATAAAGAAGGACCACAGACTGGGCAGCTTACATAGTAGAAAATTATGGTTTCACAGTTCTGGAGGCTAGAGGTCTGAAATCAAGGTATCAGCAGGGCCATGTTCCCTCCAAAACCTACAAGGAACCCTTCTTTGCCTCTTCCTACTTCTGGTGGTTTTCTGGCAATCTTTGGTCTTCCCTGGCTTGTAAATGATTCGCACCAATCCTCTGTCTTCACCTGGCGTTCTCCCTGAGCCTCTTCATATGATCTTCCCTCCATGTGTGTCTGTGTCCAAATCTCCTCTTCTTATAAGGACTTCAGTCATAGTGGATTAGGACCTACTCTAAGGACTTCATCTTAACTTGGCTAAATCTTTAAATAATTTATCTCCAAATAAGATCACATCCTGAGTTACCGAGGTTAGGTTGTTTTTTCGAACCCATAACAAATCTCCAAAACATTTACCTGGATGTTTTGGACATTTCCATGGCTTTCATAGGATGGAGTGGGGTTGGGATGTCCTCATGGGCAGAAGAGCAAGAATCATGGGAGAAGTTTCTCAGCATCAGCTGGGACGTGGGTTAGTGCTTGTCCAGTGAAGGGAAAAAGCAAGAAGAAAAAAAAAAGAGAATGAACATCTGAATGAACACATTCTGTCGGGGGCCCTCCTGTGGAGAGATCTTTGTGGCTTCATCTTGGACACACAGGCGGATGATGAAGTTGCTAGACAGATTGTTTCTGGATGCTTTGGAGATGTTGCTGGCAGACTGAACTCTCTCGATATGTGCAAAGGGGAGCCAGACAGACCTGGTTTCACTATGTTCTCATTATAGAATATAGGTCAAGTGCTCCATCTCCAAGAACCTTGGATTTCCCATATTAGAACGAGCATGGTCATAATAATCTTAGAGGCTTGTTAAGCGTAAATATGGTCATGGACGTGAGGCATGCAGCTCTGAGCAGGCAGAATGTCAACGCCCAATAACGATGAGCAGTTCGTTGTTGTCACGCAGGCTTTTTCTCTTCCGTGGCTCCCCTCCCATTGCTTGTTACTCTGGTTCCAGTTCCTTCCACACTCCTCCTTTCTTCCAGCTGTAGTTTATCAGGCTTTTGCTGGCCACTCTCAGAAATAGGGTAATCAGATACACAGCCCCAAGTGAGGCAGGAAGCCTTGCTCCTGGGTCCGATCTTCAATTAAGTGGCTTGTGGACTAAACCATGCATCTTCCTTGTCCCTTGAGTGTCTCCCTTTGTGAAATGAGAAGGTCATTGGTCTTGTCCTCTATATGAGCTGTCACCCATATTTTGCGTCCCTATGAATGCACATGGTATAAATTAGGAGTGAATATTATTCTGGTGTAGGACAGTATTTTTATTTTTTGTCACACTGGCGCTGACATGGAGTTAAGACTCGTCGAACGAAGAGCAATATAAGGAATCCTGGGTTATAGCACACCCCAGAGGAAAAGGAACGAGGTGCCTGAGACTCTGCTATGTTCCATGCCCTTCGCCATATGCTTTGTGTACAACCTCTTATCACCTACACACCAGACCCTCAAAGGAAGGAGCTAACACTCCCATTTACAAGGCAGGAATCTGAGGGCTACAGAAGCTACATAACTCCGTGGAGGTCTCCGTGAGTGTGAGAGCTGGAATTGGAACCAAGGATGGCTGACATTGAGTTCCCTCTGGAAAGGCGGCTGGACCCCAGAAGGACAGTCCCAGCCATGTGCTCACCACGGGCAAGGGTGGGAGCTGCCTTGGGCTCGAGCAGCGGTCTGCGGGAATAAGTTCTTGTGAAAGCAACAGTCCACAGTCCGTGAGTAGGGAAGCATAGACCCTCTGGCCTCTGCAGGAGCTCCTCTGCAGGAGAAAACAAGCTTTTAAGAGGGTAATGAACTTGGCTTCTAAGGGAAGTTAGCAGGCAGCTGGTGGAAAATGTTCCCATGCAGATTAAGCATCAGCTTCAGTGCCCCTTGGCAGCCGGTTTCTGCTGGCGAGGAAATGGCCTCACACCAAGGAAGGGCTATCTGTCTCCCTTCAGCCCTGAACCCTGGGAGTCATTACGGCCATCCGGTGAGCTTCCTGGGCTCTTTTCTGTCAAGTATTTATACGAAACAGGTGGTTTTTGCTTATGAACTCTTCCTCCCAAAAGGGTATTAAAATGGAACTCGGCACCTCACTTGCTGTTCTAAGACAACCCAGGCCAACTCTTCCCATATTGCAAAGTCAGACGCTGCAGGACTTAGGAAAGAGATGGTTGAAAACTGGTTTTGGAACCTTAAACCCTTAACCACTAGGGGGTCTGAAAACGGGTATAAAGATAGGACATAAAAACTTGGAAAGGAGGAGAGGGGTGATTAGAATTTCTTTGGAGAGACCTGTGCATTGATTTTTTTTTTTTTTTTTTTTTTTTTTTTACCCTTGATGGCAGAGACCCGGGGATACTTTCTTTCTGATCCCAAAGCTATTGAGAGGGATGTTAATGGGAATTCTCAAAGAACTGGGCAAGCATCCCCTGGTGCTTGAGAGCCACAGGGCTCTGTTATCTTCCGCAAATTGGGGAAACTATACAGAGTAGAAGCCTGCAGCTGACGCTGTCTGCGGGTGACTCAGTGAACGGAAGGATGCCTTTGGAAAGTCATCCCGCCCCCACCGACTGAGGTCAAATGGGAGTATTTCCTGTGGGCCTGAGAAAGAGAAAAAACCCGTAAGGGGTTGTTACCCCGAGTGCAGAGAGGATAGCTCAGAAGCAAAAGACTGAAGCTGCACCATGTCGTGCCCGTGAGTCAGTAGAGAAATTATCAGTGATCAGCCAAAAGGGATGCACTTGCTCCCATCGAGGGCGCTGAAGCAACGGTAAGCAGGACCTTTATTTATAATAATAATTCAGACTTGGCTAGAGCTTAACGAGGGCCAAGTGTTCAAGCACTCATTTAGCTCTCTACCACTCTATGAAACAGACACGATTATCATCTCCATTTTACGTACAAAGAAACGAAGGCACAGAGACGTCCAGTGACTTGCCCAAGGTTGCCCAGGTAGAAAGTGGCAGAGCTGGGATTCAAATCCAGGCCGTGTGGCTCCGGTGTTCACCCTTGTAATCAGTGCACGGATGCTGAATCTTCTTGTATTGAGGAAGCTGTTGGACAATTCTGTAGGGGAAAGTGTCCAGTTCCTCTCCTGGAACCCTGTGGAGAAGGCTGGAATCCTGGGTAAACCCATCCAGGCCCCACCTGTCTCTCAGAGGCAGTGCATGGGGCCCCTGACTTGCCTCCACTTGCCAACACCCCCCACATTCTCTCCGTGTGTTTTCCTTAAGGGCTGCCGCAGGAACACTGTCATCCCTCCTCTCAGTCAGCCCTAAACTCAGGTGTCTGCAGAAGCTGGCACCAGCACCCCCGCTCCCCCAGCCGCCGACTGGCTACAGGAGCATCTCTGCAAGTCCAATCTCAGAGAGAGCCTCCGGGAATGCTCTAGTTTCCTCAGGGAGAAGTTCCAGGGCCAAGTATAATGGTTTTTGTTGCCAAAGTCAGCTGGGGAAGCTCTTAGGCTCTTTTTTTTTTTATAAATTCTTTCTCCTCCTCTACTGGCTTTGAGCCCTCTGTAGCCTGAGATAGGAGACAGTTCTGGAAGAGGGAGAATGCTGTACCAGGACCGGGATGATCTGGGGGCATCCTGAGCTCTGCACCTGGGAGAACAAGCTGCTCAAGTTTGGGCAGAATGTCTCCCTCCCTTCCCCCGCCCCCCCCGCTATGTGATGCCTGCTAGAAGTCCTTGGACGAAGGAAGCCCTAATGAAAACATTTTTAAGAAGATATAAACATTGAAAAAAGTGTATATACTTTTTACACTCACATATATACATATATACACAACTATCTGCATTTATATAAAATTTATATTTATTTGTATATATATACGTATATATGTGTGTACATGTGTGTATACGTATCTATCTATCTATCTATCTATCTATCTATCTATCTATCCATCTATCTATCTTTCTTAGACTTTGCAAGATATCTAGCAGAGAAACAGAGAATTTAAAGTCATTGGCGACCCTACAGGTTGTAAGCCAACCTCCTTATTAATAAGGTAGAGAACTGAGACCCAGAGATGCCTAGTGATTTGCCCAACATCTCCCAGTCAGGCAGCGGAACGGGGGCTGGCCCAGTCTCCCACCTCGTTCAAGTGCACTGCTCCTCTGCACTCAGTTCAGATTCTCTTTCTCGCAGATGCTGCATATGTGCTTGGGGAGGTCCTAGGCGCTTCGATGTGGCCTCCATCAGCCTCCGTTTTAAGGGTAGGAGACTGAGGGGCAGAATGGTGGAGGCACCCGGACATCCGGAACTTGCAGGTCTTCCTAACTCCAGGGTCCGAGCTCTTTCCAGGGCACACAAGCATCCTCGAGGTTTACCAGCTCTGATCACTAGCAGCCGCCTGGAGGGTTTGGGGTCTTGGCTGACTCGAAGGCAGGCTTTAGTCTCATGACAATGGTCTGCACCCTGTTTACCCACCTCCCAGCGGGGAGCCCTTTAGAGTTCTCAGCGGAGAGTCTGGACTGTTTTCTGGAAACTTTGCTGCTTGGTGGACTCCGGACTCCAACTTTATTTCTTCGAAGCTCTCTCTCTTTTTTTTTTTTTTAAAGATTTTATTTATTTATTTGACAGAGAGAGACAGCGAGAGAGGGAACACAAGCCGGGGGAGTGGGAGAGGGAGAAGCCGGCTCCACACTGAGCAGGGAGCCCGATGCGGGGCTCGATCCCGGGACCCTGGGATCAAGACCTGAGCTGAAGGCAGATGCTTAATGACTGAGCCACCCAGGCGCCCCTCCTTTGAAGCTCTTAAGACACCTCAACTGTGTTCAGCGTGTTGGCCACCAGTCATTACATTGGAAACGGCAGATGTCACAAGGGGAGAATCAGTGTCCCATGGTGACGCACCCATCCCCTCTTCGCTCTACACTCTTGCATCAAGTCCTTGCTTCCTTGGTAGCTCTCTGATGCCTTTGGGCAGGTATTGTAAGTATCTTGTTTTCCTAGTTGCTGCAGCAGGAGGGGCGGTCTGCCACACGGAATCCACCCTTCCCTGAAGAAGAACCTCCATACGGCAGGATGGAAAGAAACCCAACCCAACCTCTGGCTCCTCCCAGAGGCTCTTCCCTGAACCAGGCTAAACCTCTGAAGCTTCTCCACCCCCCCTAGCTGGGTCATACTGGCCGTTAGGTGATGAGCTCGGGACAGCCAGCATTTTTCCCGGAGGACGATGGGCACCATTGCTCTGGTGTTGGGGTCTAGCCCAACAAAGTTGGGTGACTTGTACAAGGTAGCCTCCAGGCAGAGCTGGCTGGCTAAGAGAGTAATTGCCTCTCCGATCATGACTGCGTAGACCCTTGGCTCATAGCAAGGTGCTCAATGGCCACAGGGAGGCTCAAGTAAAGCTTGTTAGGTCCCACTTGGGTGCAGGTTGATCAGGCGGGCTGGACACCGAGCGGAGCTGAGGATGATAAATGTCTGCCCCCATCCTTCCTCCGTCACCCTGCCAAATCTTCCGAGAATAATCTAAGAGGGGCTACAGCTAGCTGTGGGCTGTGCTCCTATTTCTCAAACGGTTTGCTGTAAATGGTCAGAATAGGTAATGATGTATAAAAGGAATGAAATGCTGACAAAAACGGACCGGTTTGCAAAGTGCTTATATAGTATTTATGACCCAGATCCGTCGTTTAGCACTGTATTTGGAAATTGATGGATGCTTTAGCAATACCCAGTGCTTCCCCTTGTACGAGCGGGTGACAGGTAGAGAAGGCACAGACTCGCACTCTAGAGGGGCAGGGTAAACTCTCCTCTCAGAGCGGCCAAGGGCAAAGGCCTGCCAGGCTGTAGCCCTCACTCGTCCTTCTTGTGACCTTGTGTCTTTGTCATTCTGCAGCTTCTCCTCCTTCCCTTTCAGCTCATGAGGCATCCTTAGTGTAGCCACTGCAGCAAAACATCGGAGGAAGGCAAGCCGTCAGGTGTCACGTGGGCATAGTGGAGATTGCCGGGTACCGATCCCAGGTGCGGCAATGGGCAGCAGGAGGGAGGCCACGGTCATAGTTAAAGTCAGACCTCCCTGGGTGGAAGCCCAGCTCTCTGTGACTCTCTTGTTCTTGGCCTCTCATGTAACCTCTGAGGCTCTTCTTCATCATCTGTGAAAGGAGGACAGTCATGCCGATGTAGCAGCTTTGCTTCGAGGAAGAAATCAGACACTGCCCGTGAAGGGTAACACACTCACATGCTGGCTTCTCCCTTTCTCCACCTTCGTTCAAGAACTTGCCCAGGATTGCACAGCTGGTGTGTGACGGCACTGGAAGTCAAGCCAGGCAGTCAGCTTGGGGCCCTGGCTTAGCCCCACCGTTTACCTGTGAGGCCACCCCCATCGTGCATAATAAACCCCATGGTACAGCATAGGGCGTTTCAACCTTGAAGGCATCCCGCCCCCAACACAGCTCCTTTGCAGAAAATCTTAGGCTGCTTCCCCGGCAAAAACCCGTCTTCTATGTTTGCTCCCTGTCTGGTCTCTTGCCAGGACCCTTACTACCAGGCTTCTGGTTTATAGCTTTCCTTTCTCAGCCCCACCAGCAATTCTGGCTCCAGCAGCCCTGGGACATAGATGAGATCTTCCTAGCATCTCCATTAGGCTGGGAGAGTTTCATTTACTTGCTCACACCCAGTCAGTGAGAAGTAGGACAAGGATTTGATCCCAGAACTTAGGCTCGAAATACTCCATTCCCTGTTGCCATGTCATCACGGTCATTTCTGCCTGGATTCTGCAGCAGGAAGGTCCCGCAGGCTTCCTCGAGTGTGACGCTGGCAGATTTTTGGCAGCTTTTTGGAGCTCTGTATTGAGAAGGGCTCTGAGGCTGCATTTAGACCCAACTGGAGCAAGCATCCTGATTGAGTAGGGATGTGTACGAAGTGGGGAGGGTGGGACATGCATTGGCTGTTTCTGAATTTCTAAATCATGTTAGGTAACATAATGTGGAAGTGTCTAGTACAATGCCTGGGATATGGTAGAAGCTCTGAAATGTAAGTGGATACACAGGATTTTTTCTAAGGGGAAGAGTAGTGCAACACACAGATTCCTTTAGTATATGTGCTGCCGAAGCGAGCACCACACAGATTCCTTTAAAATACCCACCTCTTCTCTTGCATTAGATGGGTTCAGAGATGATTTTGGAAATAGAAACACTGGACTTGGGTGGGGGCGGGGGTTGTCTAACATGGTAGGTCAGGTGGTGTCATGTAAAGAACTGAGACATTGGAGCCAGCATCTCTGGGTTTAAGATCCCTCTTTGTCCCATGCTGACTGCGTGACCCAAAGCAAGTTGCTCAATCGTTGTAAACCTCAATTTTGGCATCTGTAAAGTGAAGATAGTAACATTACTTATCAACGTGGGATGTCAAGTGGATTAAATGAGATAATGTATATAAACGTGTCATAGAGAAAGTGTTTCATAGATATATTGTGGTATAGAAAGATTTCTTGCCATACAGAACGTGCTGTATAGATGTTAACTATTACTAGCATGCTGTAAGGAACCCAGCGAAATATTCTCCCTTTCCTGCCCCAGATCCTCCGTCGGCAAAGCAGAATCTGCTGGCATCGTGTTCGCATCTATGGGAGGCAGATGCCGTGAAGTCATCTGCAAAGCTTGCAGCTCCCCAGAGGACAAGGGCAAAGGAAAGAGCTGTTCTCTTCTCAGGTCACGGCCTTCCTCTTCCAGTGAAAAGACACTCGCAGGTAGTGCCCATGATAGGGGCGGCGAGAGGCCGTGCTCCCGCCCTCGGGCTTATCTGAAACAGTGGTAGAAGTGCCGCCAGTGTCCACTGTGCCATCACTAAGACCTCCTGGTCTCGCCCGGCATTCTCCCCTTTTGCTGATCCACTTGTAGACAGTGCAGGATTGTGCTTTGGGCAGAACGGAAAGTCTAGGAGAGGTGGACGGGGCATCAAGAAAGGGGACTAATTTGCTGGATGCACAGTCTTTCCGGAAATGTCTGGAGGATTTGAAAAATTTTAAAGACTAATGAACTAGAAGCATACGCAGGGGACTGGAGAGCACCGTCTGGTTAGCCTTCCCTAACTGAAGGGGCTCATACTTATTTTATTTCCCTGCGATTCGTGTAGACTTTTGTTTTTTGGGTTCTTATTTGGAACTAGATTTGTTTTGAGAAGTGTGGGGGTTGGTGTCGGAAAACACGGGTTTATTTAGCCATTTAGGCGTGGGTTCAAATCGTGATGCTCTCACTCTTGCCATTTGACCTTGGGCCAATTAGTTAACCCTTCTCTTTTCTAATCTGTAAAGTGAGACAATGATCCTTCTGTTAGAGCTTATTTGTGAGAAGAGAATAAGAGAATAAATGGAAAACATGTATCACAGAGTGCAGTCCAGAGCAGGAGAGGGGGCCGTGATTGACATTACTGCCCAAGCAGAGTTTCCAGGCAGAAAGGGAAGAGGTCTCACTTAGGACTCGGAATTCTGATAGGATCTCCTTCAGGCTGTATGAGCTCAGAAGTCACCAACCTGCCATTGCCTTGTTTCCTATAAAGGTAATAACACCACTTTGCCAAGTTGTTGTGAAATCAACAAAATAATGGATGAGGAAGTGCATGGTTAACTATAAAGCATTATCCAATTGGAAGATGATTTTCGGGGGGGGTCTGGGTGGCTCAGTTGATTGAGCATCTGCCTTTGGGTTGGGTCATGATCTTGGGGTCCTGGGATCAAGCCCTGCATCAGGCTTTCTGCTCGGTGAGGGGTCTGCTTCTCCCTCTGCTCCTCCCCTCTGCTCGTGCTCTCTCTCTCTTAAATAAATAAAATAAAGAAAAAAGGAAGATGATTTTTTTAGGGAGTCGGGTGTATTAAGGAATAAATCACATGCAATAAAATTCACCTTTTTAAAGTGATAAATACCTTCACTGGTGTAACCATGGCCGTGGTCAAGATATAAAACAATCCCATCAATTGCTCCAAAAAAATTCCTTGTGCCGTTTGTAGTAAATCCCCTCCCCCACCACCCAGAGCCTGGTAGGTACCGATTGGCTCTCTGGCCCTATAGTTTTGCATTTTGTAGAATGCTGTGTAAGTGGAATCACAAAATAGATAGTTTTGTGTCTGGTTTAGCATTATGCTTTCAAGATTCACCCACAGGGTTGTGTGTATCAGTAGCTTGTCCTTTTTTTGTTATTGAGTGGTTTCCCACTGTGCACTGCAGAAAACAGAATTGTGTTCCCCCCAAATTCATTTTTTTGAAGCTCTAAGCCCCCATGTGATAGTATGTGGGGATGGGGTCGTTGGAAGATAGTCAGGTTCACATGAGGTCATGAGGGTGGGGCCCTCATGATGGGATTAGTGCCCTTATCAGAAGGGACCCAGAGAGTGCTCTTTCTCTGCCTCGGCCCCCCGTGTGGACATAGCGAGAAGGCAGCTGTCTGCAAGGCAGGAAGAGAGCTTTCGCCAGAGCCAGAGCATGCCAGCGCTCTCGTCTTGGATTCCCAGCCCCCAGAGCTGTGAGAAAACAAATTTCTGTTGTTGAAGCCATCCAGTCTATGGTATTTTGCTCCAGCAGCCTGAGCTGACTGAGACATATGAGTAGGCATTTTTAAAAAATAAATTATGGTATATTTCAAATATTTACATTTCTCATTAATTCCTTTAACACATACCAAAATGTTTCATTATAAATGTGCTGTTCACAAGATCATCACAACATGGAAATACAGGGATTTGGAGCTCTGTGTGGCAAGAAGTAACATTTCAAGTGCTGCTGCTGCCTTGACAACTGAGAGCCTCACAGGGCCCCAAAGCCTTCACCACATATGTCCTTTAAGCAGCTGGGAAAGAGTCCTCCTGGTCCCTGCCCCTACGAGCCTGGTCAGCTGCTTCCTGCAGCGTCCCCAGCCTGATGGTCTCATGTGCCTGCCAACCCAAGGAGTTGTTCAAACAAAGCATTCACATTCTCGCATAAGAGCCGACAGTCACCTCACCCTCTTGTCACTGCACAGCCTGCCGCTCACAGTGTGTGGTTGTTCACTCTGTCCCTGAGTGCCACCCCCATGTGGCCCCGGCATGGAGCAGAGTCCTCCTCCCCTGGGCTGTGAGTGTGTGTAACTCGGAAGCTGCTGCCGATGTCCATTGTCGGGCATTGTGTGTCTGGCCATCCGGTATTATGGAGTGCTGGCAATCCCTCTTTACCAGCGAGGCGAATAAGAGCACATAGCACATTTTGTGATTTGGTGGCAGGATGGTAAGGTTTACATCCTCGCTGGTCACCTTCCTTCAATCTTTTGCCGTGGCTTTGTTATGCTGTGCATGGTCCCACCTGCAGAGAAGGTTAAAGGGCTTACTTTGTGGGCTTCTTGAATAGGGGACCCATAGAAATGATCCTGAGAAGGGCTTGTTTTGAACCATTTTGTATCCCTGCCTTTTCCTGAGATCCATGAAAGCTCTGGCTCAGGATTAGCCAGAGGCTGGGAAGATCTGTCCTGAAGGAAGAGGAGAAAGGTCTTTATGGTGAAAGGAACATCACAGGTGGAGAGAAATGGGCCCACTCTCCATTCAGTACCAGGATGTGATTCCGACTTGGCGTTGCTTTTTCCAGTCCAGTGGTCTCCTTAGCAAATCAAGGTCCTTGTGAATCCAGAGAGGGCCTCCCATGAACAAGGGAGTGTTTACTCTAACCACCTGCTTGAAATTCTCCTCATCTCTCTGTCCCTGACTTCCAGCTCTGGATTGATCTCCACCAGCAACTTGGTTCTTATATTAGTCAGGGTTCTCCAGAGAAATATCATCAATAGCAGGCATATATATATATATATATATATATAGAGAGAGAGAGAGAGAGAGAGAGAGAGAGAGACAGAGAGAGACAGAGAGAGACAGAGAGAGAGATTGAGAGAGAGAGAAGGGGAGAGAGAGAAAGTGACAGAGGGAGAGATTGAGAGAGAGAGAGATTTTAAGGAACTAGTTGCCAGGGTTATGGAATCTGTCAACTCCACAATCTACAAGCTGTGCCATCACACTGGAGACCTGTGGAGGAGCCAGTGTTGCACTTCATTCCAAAGTCAATCTGCTGCAGATTCCTTCTTGCTCAGGGGACGTCAGGTTTTGTTCTGTTCGGGCCTTCAACTGATTGGATCAGGCCCACCCACGTTATGGAGGACAATTTGCTTTACTCAGAGGCCACTGATTTAAATGTTAATTTCATCCAAATAAAAAAAAAAATACCCTCATAGAAACATCCAGAATAATATTTGACCAACTATCTGGGCACCATGGCCCAGCCAGGGTGATTCATATGGTGACCCATCATCGTCCTTACACTGAGCTGTTGGGTGTGGCCAGAGGAGGTCACAGCACAGTGCTGCCTGGATTCACATTAATTAATTAGCTAATTAATTAATTAAGGATTCACTTTAAATACAGAATCTTCAAATGGCCTATGTCTTGAGAGGAGGTGTCTGTGCTCCCTCCTCCACTGCCATTCTCTCCCGATGTGCCCAGCTTGCATGTCCCTGAGGACACACAGGCTCAGATGTGAACTGGGTCCACCTGAGTGCCCACCTGTATTTGGACCAACCCACACTCCTTCTGTCTGCCCCTCTGTCTCCTCCATCATGAACCCCTCTTTGCACACTCATTCTTGCCCGAGGATTCCCTGTCTTACAGTAGCCTCATGGGACACTCGTCCTCCAGCCGTGCTCCATTTCTTTGCTCCCAGCATAACCAACCTTCTTGAGAAGCTTCTCCACTCATGGGTCCTCACTCATCAACCACTCTACCCTGGTCTCTGCCTTCGCTCCCCTAAGGCTCTGTCAGAGTCTCTGGTCACCCCATTTCCATGGGAAGTGCCTCCCTCAGCATTCTACATGGCTCACACTCACCCCTCCTCAATTCTCATTCTCCTAGATTTTGGACTATTTTGATTTTCCTCCTGCTTCACTGGCTACTTCTCCTCTGTCACCCTTACTGTCTTCTCTACCTGACCTCCAAAGTTGGGGGATTTCTTGAGGCTGGAAGCCACATCTTTTGTTTCCTCTCTTCATTCTTTCCTTGGGGAGTATCATCTCTTCCTCCAGACTTAAACATCACCATTCAAACCCAGATTCCCAGCCAGACCTCTGCCCTGAGCTCCAGACCCACATCCCAAACTGACCCTTTGCTATTGTCACCCAAAGGTCTTGTATCTCATATCACAGACCTGCTACATCCACATCATGGTTTCTGTAGAGCCTGTCCCCATGCCTTCTGGCCCTAACTCTGTCAATGGCATGACCAGCCACATGGTAATCTGAGTCACAGATATGTGGGATCCTGTGATTTGTCTTCTTGTCCTCATTATAGCTCACCCCCAAGTTTGTCACATGGCTCAATTCCATCCATTTCACCCCGATTTCTATATCCCACTGACTCAGTCCAAGAAAATCTTCCTGGGAGGAGTCCTGCAAAGCTCCCGCTCTGCTCATTTCCACTCCTACCTACCCTCCTACAGTCCATGTTTAACACCCCGAGAATAGAGCTTTGGTTGTCTATATAGAGCATGTCAGTCTTTGGCTAAGACTTTTCAATGACTTCTTATTGTGTTTATAATGAAATTCAAATCACTGAAAGCAGCCCAAAGGCTGGTCCAATCAGCCCCTCCCTGTCCTCCTGGCCTTTGCTCCCTATGCTCCACCCACACCCACCTTGTTTCCAGCTTGGGAACACAACACCCAAACCCCTTCCTAGCTCAGGTTTTCTCATGCTCTCCCTTCTCCCCTCTTTCTGGAAGGTTCCATCTTCCATTCTTCAAACGGGTGGCTCCTCACGCTGCAAGTCTCAGCATAATTTTCACCTCTGCCCCTGTCTGTCCAAAAAAAGGCCTCACCTCTTATATTCCCCCTTCTAGACCCCTAGATTATTTCTGGCATACCACCACAGTTTCTAATTCTTTATATACTTCCTTGGATCCCAGTCCTCCACGGTGACAGCTCTGAGAGAGCGGGGCTCAGTCTGTGCTTCTTCTCCGTCTGTTCCTAGCATCCAGCACAGTGTCTGCTCACATGTCTGGTCCCCAAGAAGCTTGCCATCCATGGCAGCGCTGGGACGAGGGAGGATTTGCTGAGAGGTATATGTATTTTCTTCTGGGCTCTGTCCTGGTGGCCTGTGTGATCTTCGACAAATGACCTCTTCTTTCTCAGCCTCAACCTCCAAGTGTATGGCAGACTCATAACAACTAACATCTTACAGAACTGATGACTTTTTAATCTCGTTGACCCTCCTGGGAAAATAGCATCTGCAAAGGGGATGTATTCATTCCCTGCTTGGACGCTGAAGACATTCTCAGACACCATATCAATGGGATCTGTGTGTCCTCGGCACAGTCACCTGTCTCCTCACTGTGTGCACAGAGAACCTCCCTCTTACTATTGTAATAAATTACCAAGATGATCTCTGGGATCTCCTGGGACCGGCAGAAGCCACCAAGTTTAGTGGTCATCTACATTATCCCAGGTGGTAATCAGTAGGAAACCCTTCCCAGGATTTGGGGCCTCAAATCCAAGTGGGCCAGGCTGCTCATATTTGTTAAAATACCCCTCTTATATCATCATTAATCACAAGGCGCATAAAGCTGATGGGAAGTTTTAGGGACAAGAGACAGGAAAAGCTGGAAAGACAGCAAATGATCCCGTTGCTTAGAGAAATGGAAGGATAATCTTCAGAAGGCTCTATGAGCGAGAATTAAGAATCAGGGAGAAAAGAATTTTGAATGTGAGAGCAAATGATTTTAATTGAACCCTTTACTTTAGATATTCTTATTTCAGCTAGAGCTTATCATGCTCAAGCAAGTTGTTAAGCACATTCGTTAAAGTTTATATAAGAGCTAAGCTTCTCTTTCGATTTTTCTTGGGAGGTGCCATTCAGGATGAATGGGGTTAAGGAGAGGAGGGGTTGAAAGAGTCGGGGAGAGAGGTGTGCTTGCTGGGATTGCGTATCAGCCGCAAACATTTTGCCGGAGAACGTCAGCCTGGAGTTAAAAGTGGGGGCACGAGGATGCTATATAACAGGATTCCCCTAAATCTGCCTTCCTCTGCTAGATGGGAGATTCAGTCCTTCTTGGATTCCTGTCAAGGGGCCTAAAGGAGTACCTGCATGGACACCTGTGCCCCAGAAATTTTTTGCTTGACTCCTCTCCTGTGCATGCACTCTGCAGGGCGTGACCTTGTCACCTCTCACACCAAAAGAGGCTTCTCTGCTGCAGATTCTCACAGAGGTAGAAAAGAAACCATCTCCTTGCATGCTGGGACTCAGGCCTCCACGACAGGGCTGGGTCCTGGGGTCTTGGGAGTAGCCATGTCCTGACACATTTCCCATCTTTTCTCTTTCTTTGCCCCTTCCTCAGCCATGTGCCAGCTGACTCTCTTCTCTAAGAGGTTCTCCAGCCCCTGAGGTAGGTCTGGAGATGCTTCCTCCACGGCTGCCGAGAACTGCCAGCTTCTCTTTGAAGCCCCTTGCAGCTTCAGGTCAAGCTCTGCCCCCTCTCCCAGTCACGCTTGTCAATCTATCCCATCCTTGGTCAGCCTCTCAAAGGTCTGCAGTATTTGGCTCACCTCACCCCTTCCGAATTCTTCTCTGGACACTCACTGCACACACGGTTTCTGCAAAGGTGTCCTGTGCCCCCCACCTCGGTTCCCTCTATAATTAACCCCTGTTGCTCTTCCCTCATGGAAGGCATGCCTTCCTCCCACCCCTGTCAAAGTCCCACTCATTCCACGGGCCGTCTAACTTCAGAGCTTCTGCTGTCAAAGCGTGCCTCTGCACAGCCCAAAGTAGTGTCTCCTCTTGTGTCTATGTCTTTCCATAGCCACCCATCCTCCCTCCAGGGAACCTTTCCCATATGTCATGGTTATTAGTAAATGTCCCCTTCTCATCTTCTATCTGTGAAGTCTTTGAGAGTGACGATTGATCTTACTCAGATTTTTGCAGAATGCCGTGTACCTTGTCCTGCTCATAGTAGGCACTTAAAACGTGCCTATTCGGCCAAAGAGTTTGCCCTGGGCCCTGCAGCTACAGCGAATAATGCACAGGCAGGCTGGACCATGGAGCGCCCCTGAATGTGCCTCGTCTTCAGTGGTGGCCACTTGGGGTGGAGACTCCGATTCTGGGAGCAATTCGGACAGTGTCACGAAATGAGTCTGTTTTGTCACAGTCACAAACAACAACAACAACAAACACCCCCCCCACACACACACACACACAGAGGGAGGTAAAAGAAATCTTTGAGAAATGTTTCAATCATTGATAAGAGGTTCTGGGTGGTGAGCAGCCAAGTCCCCAAATGGGATTGAATGCGCATCGTTCGTTCATCCATAAGGATGCACTGGATAAATTTAGGTGAGCACCTACTACGCGCTGTGCCTTCCACATGAGGTATGCGGGGGTGACCGAAGTAGGCATAGACTCTGACCTCACAGGGCACTCGTACCAGGATTTACGATGCCCTAGGTAGTTGTTAGCTTCGGGCACATGAGGATGGTCAAAGCAAGGCCCAGCCCCCCTTGGGCCCTTCCCACTGGGGGGCTGCAGGAGAGAGAGAGAGAGAGAGAGAGAGAGAGAGAGAGAGAGAGAGAGACGAGTTAACCTATCATTTCACTGCATGCGGTAAGGTCTGGGAGGAGACTAAGCTCAGCTCAAGAAAGGCTGCCAAGGAGCAGAAGTGTGCTCAGACCATGCAGGGTCAGGGAGCTGCTCTTAGACCTTGAGGGAGGGGCAGACTTTCCTGGGGGTTGACATCCCGCGGGCCTTCAGCCTGAGGGAAAGGAGACACACATGCTGCTTATCAGTTAGATGGGCCTGGGTCCGAATCCCAGCCCTGGGGCCCCCATTAGCCATGGTTATCATTTTGATCAACCACAGCGTGCTTTGGAGTAGGAGTCCGCAGGGCACATCTGGGGGGAGGGGTTCAGCTCAGGGTGGTTAGGGTGAGGGTCCGAAGGGCTGGAGCTGCAAGTGTTGCTGGAGAAATTCAGAGCAGCCAGTGTAACATTCTGCTTTTCTAACATTTCATGGCATCCGTGTTTTCGGCCACATTGTTTTCTGTGGCGTTAGCAGAAGTGCTGGACGAGGCAGAAGCGCCCCCTTAAGGACCCAGACCTGAGACCCCCCGGAGCCCCTGAGCCCCAGTAGCTGAGACCTCCCAGGCCCTGGCAGAGGCATCCGTGAAAAGACACCTCACATCCTTCCCCTTTGTTCTGGGTCGTGGGGGGCAGAAGGGATCTGCCCTTGGTATGCCATCATTACCTTTCAGAGCCGGGCCGTGAAGGCCACACTCGGGGGGCACCCTGAGGGCACTACTTTGCTCTTCAGCTGTTTTGTCTTGGCTGTCTCCTGGCTTTTGTTCCAAATTAATTTTTTTTTTTAAGATTTTATTTATTTATTTGACAGAGAGAGAGAGATCACAAGTGGGCAGAGAGGCAGGCAGAGAAAGAGGTGGAAGCAGGCTCCCCGCTGAGCAGAGAGCCCGATGTGGGGCTCGATCCCAGGACCCTGAGATCATGACCTGAGCTGAAGGCAGAGGCTTTGACCCACTGAGCCACCCAGGCGCCCCTGTTCCAAATTAATTTTGAGAGCGCCCAGGCCAGTATCGCTGCAGCCAACCCACACCTCATTGGGGCTCTCCTCTTTCCTTCACATCCTGAAATCTCTTGGGGCCGTCTGTGCCCTGGGGAGTGGCATGGTGGCATTGGAGAGGGGTCACTGACAGCCCAGGAATAGTCAAACCCCAAAGGAGGGTTAGTTTGGGCTGAGATGAGACCTTTGAGAGTTCAAGGAGGGGGTGGGGGATAGAGAAGGCAGCGGGCTATTTGGCCTTGGTAACGTCACAGAGCGTTTCACGTTCATGACTTTGGATGATTTCTAGGTGATTAAAGCATAATGGATGTGTTGGCTCACCTAGTGTTTATTTTTTTGTAGGCCCGCTCTGCCCCTTCTCCCCTCCGAATGGAAATGGCCCAAATCTCCCCAGCTAGCACCTGCTCCTTCAGGCTCACAGGTGCCCTTGCTGGGTCCAGGGCTTAGTCAGGTAAGCGGTGACATCACTATGCGGGTGAAACACCTGGAGGTACCCCAAGTTTTTCAAGGGGTGAAAAGTTATTAAGGAGCAAGGAGGATGGATGAGGGATGAGGAGGAAATTGCTCAGGCCAGTTTTTCCTGCTTGTTTCTGCCTGAAGATGCCCAGGCCATCCATCACAGCTATCTGCCTCTGCTGTTCCTGAGGGTGACTCTTGGGGTATCGGGTCTTGGAGGAGACCTGCTCAAGACTAACAGAGCGTTTGGACATTCACTAGATGTTGGGAGTGGAAATCAGGGCATCTCCTGACCCTGCACATTGCCCCGGTTCAGCCTTGACCATTTATATTTAAAGCTGGATATTTGACATGGGTACAAGGGTCCCTCAGCCAGCACCAGAAAGAAAGAGCGGGCTTGTCTTACTTTGATGAACCCAGCCTGCAAGTCAGTGATTTTAAAGCCGTCAGTCTTGGTACCCAGAAAGCTAAGGGAAATTTTGGCCTCCTCACTTGCCTATCTGTGGGGACCGCAGTTGGGAATGAGGACCGAGGAGCCCAGTCCTGATGAGAGGCCCCTCACAATTGGCCAGGACGGATGTCCATCTGAGGAAGGGGCAGAATGAGAAATTGTCCCGTGTTGCCTGTGCCTGAGGGGGTTCACGGTAGACAAGACTTGAGACATAGACGAGACTATCGCCAGGGAAGTCCCAGGCAAACCGGGATAAGGTGGTCACTCTGAGGGACTCATCTGGCCTTGTCAGCTCCGGGCTGATGGGACACATCGCGTGGCGGAACTGGGAGGCTTCCCTCTGAGGGTGTGGGGAGCGCTTTGCCACAGAGTATGGTGGACTCAACCCAGTTTTCCAGAGCAAGTCGTTTATATTTCATCCTTAAAATAGTTTTCGTTTGTTTATGGCATCGAATTTCCTGGAATGCATCTGTGGGCCTCCCCTGGGCATCATCTATGGGCCTCCTTTGTGATTTCTTTCTCTGGTAGTATTTTCTACTGACAAGATGTATCACTGGGCGCTTCTAGGCAAGATTCCTCATGGTTTTCCCCGTTTGAACAGACGGTGGCCTGCCACGCCCGGCTCTCTGTAAGCCGGGATGTTTCCCATTTTATTACCACTGACCTCCAGGCCTCCACTGAGAAGAACATCTATTTAAGTCTTAAAGATAAAAACATTTCCTTAATTTATTTTCCTTGTCTTCCAGAAGGAAAGGGGGTGTAGCGAGAAAGACAACTGAGGGAGGGGTGAGGGAGAAAAACAAGACGAAGTTCTTCTGAGGAGTGTGCACAGAGCACCCGCCAGTGGGCAGGAAACACACACATGGGAGCAGTAGGATTTTGGGAGACAGAGCCCAAATTCATAGCATAAGGCTGTTTTGACATCCTTTCTTTGCCCTAATTCCGTCCCTCCCCTCCCCTCCCCTCCCCTCCCCTTCCCTTCCCTTCCCTTCCCTTCCCTTCCCTTCCCTTCCCTTCCCTTCCCTTCCCTTCCCTTCCCTTCCCTTCCCTTCCCTTTTTCTTTCAAAAGCCTTTGACTTCAACATACTTCCTCCGTCTTCCTTTCCTTCCGTTTATCAGTTGGGAGTATTTTGGTTTGACTCAAGAGAAACAGACAGCTGGTGCGGCCTTCATTGCTTCAGTAACACCAGGGTGTTTATGCTCACACTTTCCATCTGATGAGTGGAGTGGGTGTGCAGGAAAGCAGCTTGGTGTTCTGAGCCTCTGCGAGTGGATGGGGGATGGACCATGGTGGGAATGGCCAGGTTCAACTTCAAGGTCATATTGGTGAGCCCTAGGGAGGTGTGAGTGGTGAACAGGGTGTATAAAGGAGGGGAGGGCATGGAAATAATTTGATATCTGGCATTATACCAGGTGGCTACTTTGTAGGGAGCCCGGCGGCCATGATTTTGTAGGTGGTAATGGGTTAACAAGGAGGGTAATGATTCTTTGGGGGGAATTTCCAACAAGGATGAAGTGAATTATGAAATTCACCCACCTCAGCAGCAAATGGAGACCTGGCTTCCCCCTCTATAACTATTCTGAGGACTCCTTATGACCCCAGAGCAGTATTTTCAGCTTTGGCTGCACATTGAAATTGCTTGGAAGCTCTAACAACTTCTGACACCCAGGTCCACCCCTGGAGATTTTTATTTATTTGGTAGGGGCCCATGCATCGGGATATTTAAAAGCCGCAGGTGACTGCAATGTGCAGTAACATTTGAAAACTACTGTCTCAAAATGTGGCTGGGGGACCAGCCCCTAGCATCGCCTGGAAACTTGTTAGAAATGCAAAAGCTCAGACTCCACCCTGGACAAATCAGAATCTGCATTTTATTAAGATCCCCTGGTGGTTCATGAGCACAGAGAAGATTGAGAAGCTTATGTCATACTGTGTCCCTAGGCAGGTGGGACTGGCCAGCAGCTTTGCTGAGCTCTTATGCTAGTTATGTAACAGCTTTGCTGAGTTGTTGCATTCATTAGAAGCCATGACGTAGTTGAAAGCATGGTTTTTAAGGTTAGCTACCCCTGAATTCAAACCCTGGTTCTTCTGCTGATTAGTTGTGATGTATTGGGCAAGGCAGTAACCACTTGGGACTTTGGTCTTCTCATCTGTAAAATGGGGACGATATGCATACCTGTCTCGCAGGACAGCTGTGAAAGGAACTTCCTGTGGCATGTTCTCTATGTTCTCTATGGGCAAGGACCCTGTGTTAGCTGCCACCACCACTGTGATGTGCTGATTTCATCATTAGGACTGAAGGAGTTTTATCAAACTTCAGCTCCTTATTCAGTAAGGTGGATGTGAGAGGAGGTTGACTTGAGTTAAACTGTAACAATATTTAGTTTTGATTTTCTGATCAAACCTCCTGAAGAATTTCTAGCAAGCATTATCCAAGACCAGCAGTTACTAAAAAGGCAACCCTTTTTTCTTCCTGATAGTTTTAGAGACGGATTCTGGGAACTGGGTGTTGGGACTTCAGAGACAAATCACCTCCTTTGAGCTGTCCAGGTTATAGCCCCTCGCTGAACCCATTTCCCCATCCCCAGGGCCAGCCAGTCTGCTTCTGGGAAGCTGCAGACATGCTTCTACTATATGGGAGCAGGCCCAGAGCCAGCCTGGAGGTTCTTGGCCCAATAAAAAAATGCAATCCTCAGCAGAGCCTGGCCTCAATGACTCACTGCTCTAAAGAATATAATTCATATATCTAGATGAGAAGCTCATATATTTGCTAGACACTATTGCAATGGTGGAGTGGTACTGACAGCCAATCAGGACCATTAGTCAAAAGTATGACCTCAATTCCACCCAATCAGGCTATTCCCAGAAGAGCTGGACCTTCCACAGATTTCCTGTTATTTGTAACTCACTCGGAAGCCACGAGTCAGGGACTCAGAACAACCGCTGGGGACTCTAGTTTCCTTTGCTTTGTAGACTTAGGGCCATACATGTTTGGAGAAGGGTTCTGCAAAACGGGGCCAGGAGATACTACTTGAAAAAAAAAAAAGAGGTTTTGTGGTTGCCTAAGTTAAGGACAGCTGCCTCTGCCATCCTTCTCATGGAGATGGAGCATGCAATTAACATATTATAGACTTGGAGCCAACGTGCTATCATGAAGACACTGCTACTTTGTTTTACTCAAGTGTTTATAAGGATATGTGTATGGATTAATATTTTTAAATAATGTCTATGGAACATCTGGCTACACTAATGTTTCACAGAACAAATTTTGGGACCTGCGTTAGAGAATTTTGATTCTGCAGCAGCGTTCTGCTCTTTATATTGCCTTCAGTTAATCAAGCCAATCATTTAATTTAACTCTGAGTTCTGGGGCTACTTTGCAGGGCATCAGTAAGGAGGGCTGCTCAGCGGAGGTTACAGTTAAGAGAACCTTGAAGGGTGAGAGGAAGCCAGCCTTCTGAGGAGCTAGGGAGGGAGCCCTGCAGCTGGAGGGAGGGGGCGAGCAAGACAAAGGCAGATATGTGGAGCTAGAACATGCAGGCCCTCCTGGGCTGTGGTAAAATGCCTGGCTTTCTCCCCCAGTGTGATGGGAAGCCACCAAAGCATTTCCAGCAAGGACATGACAGAACCTGGTTAATTTTAGAAATATATAACTTTACCTACTGAATGGAAAATGGTCCATAGGGCAACAAAACTAAAAGGAAGTGGGGCAGATTATATTCTCCGAATATGGCTGCCAACAATAACTCTCTTCCCCCATGTTCTTCTAGAACCTTCGAAGATTCCATCAAGAGAAGAAGTCTGGAAAAAGAGAGAGAGAGAGAGAGAAGTCTGATTGCACTCCTCTGGAACCTGAGCAGGTTGTTGACTGGCTCATAATTAATAGAATACAGTGGAGGAAGCTGGACTCCCTTCCCCCCAAGGCTGCCATGCTGGGGAAGCCAAAACACGTGGAGGGGCTCCATGGAGGTGCTCCAGTTGGCAACCTCAGTTTCTGAGTTCTCCCAGCTCATGGGCCAGACATGAGAACGAACAAGCTTTTAGATGCTTCTAGCTTCCAGCCGTCAAGACACCCTTAGCCTTTGCATCTTCCCAGTGGAGCCCCAGACATCAGGGAAAGAGACCGGTGTCCTGCTATGCCCTTTCCAAATTCCTGATCGACAGAATCATGAGCAAGTTAAAGGGGCTGTTTTAAGTGGCTGGGTATTGGGATAATTTGTTATGTAGCAGAATAGGGGACATAGGTAGGGGACTGTTGTAGTGGTTTGGGTAAGGAAGGTAATGTCTTGGATTTAGGATGGTCAGATCCCATCAGCTGTAGATCACACAAGGAACACACCTGTATTACAAAAAAGTTAGATTTATTACTTGCAGCAGCAAGGGAGCCTGCTTACCATGGGGAACCATAGAGTACTCAAAGTACCCCATAGAGAAAAGGTACTTAGAAAGTTTTGGGGGCTAAAGTTAATCACGGATGCCATTAACAGGAATGGACCAGAATTTTGTTATTTTGGAAGCCGCTGCCACAGCAAGAGATCTTATCTTTATTTGTTCTTAATTTTAATTTTTTTTTAAAGTAAACTCTACGCCCAACATAGGGCTTGAACTCACAACCCCAAGATCAGGAGTTGCATGCTCTACCGATGGAGCCAGCCAGGTGTCCTAAGAGGTCTTATCTTTAGAACTCATAAGTCTGTATGCAAATTAGTTTGTCTCCAAGATCAGTGTGCCTGGTCTTAACTGGAAGATAGGAGTCTGAGGAACCTGGTGTTGAAAGACTTTGTGCTTTAGATAGTCTGGGACACAGACCGTGGCTTGGTGTAGCACAGAGTATCTGCTGGTGAGTCAGGGTATATTTTGTAAGTTGCAGCTTCTGTTTTAATTCTAAATTCTCCTTCACAGCTTGGCTGCCAGCTGTTCATCTGAAGAGTGAGATTGCGATTCTGTTAAAAAAAAAAAAAAAAAGACTCCTGATCTTTAAGAGATCCAAATGGAAATATTGACAGTACCAATCAGCAGTTTTTCAAATGTTTTGGTCTCAGAACATGGATCTACTTAAAAATTATCAAAGACCCCAAAGGACGTTTTTAAGGTGAGTTTAGCCATTGATGTTTACTATGTTGGAAATTAAACCTTAAAAAAATGCAAAATACTTAATTAATAACATTTGTTTATATGTATTTATTTGTAACACACGTGACCTTTTTGTGAAAAATCACTGTGTTTCAAAAGTTAGCAAGAGGAGTGCCATTGTTTAACATTTTTGCAAATCTCTGACATTCTGGCTTGACAGAAGATGGTTGGATTCTTGTTTCTGTTTCTGAATTTAGTGTGTTGCAATATGTTGTTTTGGTTGGAGCATATGAAAAAAATTTGACCTCACGCAAGTACATAGTTGGTAAAGGGAAGAGTATTTTAAAGATTTATTTATTTATTAGAGAGAGAGGGAGAGAGGGAGAGCGAGTGCGCCTACAGTGGGGAGGGGCAGAGGGAGAGAATCTTCAAGTAGACTTCCCGCTGAGCGTGGAGCCAGACTCAGAGCTCAATCTCAGGACCCTGAGATCAGGACCGGAGTTGAAACCAAGAGTTGGTTGCTTAACCGATTGTGTCCCCCAAGCACCCAAGGCAGTACTTTAATAGACTTTTTCAGATCATTGTGGATATGCTTTGATATAATATCAAAGGTGGGAGCTTCTATTTGTAATCATCTCAATGCACTTTTTGTACTCTGGTGTATCATAATCCACTGTCTGTCTTGTACTTTAAAATAGGTCTTTTGCCCACGTGCAATTTTATATTATCGTTCATTGGTCATTTGCAAGTACCAGTTTACTGGATATGCAGATCTTCCAACTGTCATCCCATTTCACTGTATGGTATTTTAAAAATCACATATATTAATATCACCACTGATCTGGAAGCTGTCAAACTCAGGGTGCCAGATACAATTTTTCCAAAATTCTAATGTTTGTGTTAAAAGTTGAATTTTATCATTAACAACAAGGGCTGTCAGTTGCTTTCCTTGAAAGGACAAGCTCCCTTTATTCGCTTTTGAGAAAATTTGTGTCAATACCCACGTCTCTCTAACCAGAGTTTGTCTATTAGTCACACTTTCGAGTAGTAATGGTATTCCATGAACAAAAGTGGCTAGTTTAGCTGGTCATGGGAACGTCTGTGTAAGTGCTTCTCCTTGAGGCAACTATTATACTTCAGTGTGTAGAAGAAGCACTTTATGGGTACATATGTCCATTCTGTAGCACACCATAGGCAGCAGATGTAAACTCAAAAGTTGAGGTTTAATAAAATTATGAGTACTTTTTCATATCACACTACTCCTTCAAGGACCTCTTTGGCACAATTGGTGTTCATTTTAACGTGAGTGGTTGGCAGTCAAGGGAGCAATGCCGCCATGTTGCCTGGATTCATGTTTGGGCATCAGCAGGTTACCTACAATGGCTTTTGCACCATCAGTGCAAGTGTCAACACAGTGAAAGGTAAATAATGTCTAAGCATGATAATAAAAACAGACTTGTTATCGAAGTCTCTCTAAAATGGTTTTAGAGACTCCCAGGAGCCCATGGACCACCAAGACCATGGACCACAAAGACAAAAACTTTGAGAGAGGAAGGGAATGGGACTATCGATGATATGGGGGCCATGAGTTGGTAATCATTGAAGTTGGGTCATAGGTACAAGGGGTTCATTATACCATTCTGTTCACTTTTATGTATTTGAACTCTTTCATAATGAGAAATTGAGTTGGAAAGATTGAATCCTAGGACTCTAGCTTTAGTGTCTAGGTGAACAGGAGTGTTGTTCCTGATGGGGAAGGCTGGGAGAGCAGGGACAGGTTTGGATGGGAGAATTTCATAATTCTGTTGAGGACATATTACATTTGAGGTGCCAGTGGTGGGACATCCACTTTGGGTATGTGTGTCTGGAGCCTAGAATCTCCAGCATGTAGCCGGTATTTTAAGCCATGGAACCAGCTCTTAGGGTGAGAGTGTGGAGAGAAGGGAAGGCCCGGTTGGGCAATCTCCTTCATGCTTTGACTTTGCCCATTGAGCTTGGGCTGATTGCCTCCAACTCTGAGAGCCTTCATTAAGACTTTCTCAGCACTGGGAACTGGGCACTACCCCTTGGAATTCAACCTCAACCTCTGGTGTTCTGATTATCTCTGGGATTAGGGAGCATTGGGAGAGTGGAGGAAGAAAAGGCAGCTTTTGGATTTCCTTGGAAAGCTCCAAGCAGATCTTACGCCCTCCCCATCTGTTATGATGGGAGTTAGTGGGAGGGGCGGAGATCCCAAGAGAGTCAATTCATAGATACTCTTTCAGTCTAATTTGGACTAATGTCTGTAAACTCCACCCACCAGAATATTTGCTGGATTGTTGAGACTTTAGATATTGTGTTTGAGGCTAGTCTGATGGTGAAGAATTTAACCTCTGGAATTCAATCAGCCTGAATTCAAGTCTCCCTTCCTGGTCGTGTGACCTAGGGCGAATTGCTAAAGTCCTCCAAGTCCAAATTCCCTCAAGTCTACAATAGAGAGTAAAAAAGCACCACTTCATTGGTTTGGAGGGAGGAATAATGAGGCAATGCATTCAAAGTGTTTCACACTCAGCAAGTTTTCATCTAACATGGTTGTTTTTTTTTTTCCCCCACCTTTACTCTATCCTTGCTCCTCCCTCGGGTGGACTCGATGTCAAGCCACCGCTTACATCCTTACATCTTGCTGTCAGAGGGAATGAAAGGGGAAACAGTGACTCGTGCAGGTGACCAGATGGCTTTAGGAGTGGCTGTTCTTATTGGTCTTGGATCTTCTTTTCCACTCTTTTAGCCAAAAGTTCCCAGATCCAGCCCTCAATGACTTATCAAAGACAAACACCAGATCCACCTGGAGCCAACTGAGGTCCTTCTATCTAGAACATTTGAGAAGCCCTAGTACCCTGAAGAACCTCAGTGCTGTCCAGGGACAGGATAAATGAGGCCAGCCAGTGCCTGCTGGTCCCTACCTGGCCCCACCTGATTGCAGTCCTGCAATGTCCCAGCTCCCACGCCCTGTTGGAACTGACTTTACAGGGGCTGCCTCAGGCTCTCTGTGTGCTCCTTGTCATTTGGTCACTACCATTAAAAATTTGCCCTTGAGGACAACTAGGCATTTGTCTGGTAGCTGTCAGAGACACCAGTCCCAATTGGTGCCTCCCTGGTCTCTTGTCCTGGCATCTGGCGATCACAGGCTGTGCATGGTGGGCTTAGTCTGATGCAAAGTCCGTTACTCCACGTCTCCTGATGACTGCTGCTCGGCAACAGGGTTATCCTCAAGGTTTATTTTCCAGGCATAAGTCCTGGGGTAGGCCTGATCCCGGGCAGCACTGCAGGGGGTGGCCTGATTCTCATGGAAGGCATCAAAAAAATAACTGTTTTGGCAGCTGTATTTGCTCAGAACAGGGGAAGATGTCAAGGCAAATCCTATTCAAGCTCCCCCGGGGTCACTTTCCCCTAACTGAACCAAGATCCCCCAAGTGGTCTCCAAGTTACCTTTTAATTCATTCGATTTCACCAAAGCTTAGTGTCTATCTTCCCATGTCTGTATTTCTATTTACTAAGAGTCTACTTTATGACAGATGCTGACATAGACATTGAGAATACAAAAATAAATGAAGGAAATATTTTTATTAACAAAAAAAGATTTTATTTACTTATTTGAGAGAGAGAGAAAATATGAGCTGGGGTGGGGGGCAGAGGGAGAGGGAGAGGCAGACTCCCTGCTGGGCAGGAAGCCCAATGTGGGGCTGGATCCCAGGACCCTGAGATCATGACCCGAGCCGAAGGCAGACGCTTAACTGACTGAGCCACCCAGGTGCCTCCAAGGAAGAGTTCCTTGGAGATGGTGTCTGCAGGGCCTAGAGGGCAGGAACAAAACCATCGAAATGCAAGTCGGCTCTACTTCCCAGAGCCCTTTGAATACTGAGGCTGGAGTGGTGGACCAGCTCCAGGGAGTGAAACCGAGTAGTGTGTGAAGAACAGGAATGCTGGTGGGCACGGCTGCAGCTGGCCGGCCCGAGGAGCTATATTTACACTAGCATTCACAAGGCAGCTCTGCAGTGTCATGGGACAAGATGACTGTGGGGCCCCGTGGGGAGTGTCTGAGGTCACCAGTCCTTGGCTGGGTTTGCACGCAGGAGCATTTGTGCACTGCCCTTCCCAGCCACCACCCATCTGCGGGAAAGGTGGACTTGGAGCCTATGCCCAGCCTCCAGGCCCCAGGATGGCAGTGAGTGCATTTGCCAGGATTCTGTGTCAGGGAAGACTGATGAAGATGCTGGAATTTTTCTGAACACCATGCTGTGTTAATTTCATACCGCCTGTGGCTTAGAATTGCTCAGCCCAGGGATGAGAGAGGTGATCAAACTTGTCTCTTCTCACTGCCTACAGGCAGGCAGCAAGGACGAGGTAGAGGCTGTCCTTGTCCTCCCGAAGTCCGCAGGTGTGGTCAGGCAGGCTGGGGGGGACCCGAGGGATGGCTCCTCTGACTAGCCAGCAGGGTTAGTGAGGATGATCGGTTGAGGAGCTGGAGCTAGTTCAACATCAGCCAGCAGGCAAGACCCTGGCATTGGTTCTTATCTCTATTACAACTTACTGGGGCGTGATCCCAGAGGCTCAGTTACTCCCAGCCTTGTCTGCCTCAGTGCAAGCCGTTTTTCATTCCTATGGTGCTGAGCATGGTGTTTGTTACATAGTGGATATGCAACATTAAAAAAAACAAACAAACAATATTCAGCGCTCACCATGCACCAGGACCTTGGGTGGCACGTGGCATCCTTTGTCTCATTTAACTGACAAGCCTTCCTGGAAGGTAAGTGTTACTACCCCATTCTACTGAGGAGGAAGCAGAGGCTCCCAGAGATTAAATATGTTTTCAACATTGCAACAATGTTGAATTTTACTGGAGCCCTGTGACCCTGGAAAATAGTGAGGATTCAAGAAATTCCCCCCTGCCTTGTTGTCTCTAATTTACTGTCAGATCCGGACACCTCTACCCATCCCTCCTGTTCATCCTATTTCCCCACACCTGGTTTTTCCTAGCCTGGTTCATTCCATTTTTTTTTTTTTTTTAAGATTTGTTTATTCATTTGAGAGAGAAAGCAAGTGAGTGCAGGAGCAGGCAGGAGGGGCAGAGGCAGAGGGAGAAGCAGGGTCTGCACTGAGCAGGGAGCTCAACAAGGGGCTCGATCCCAGGACCCTGCGATCATGACTTGAGCCAAAGGCAGATATTTCACCGATTGAGCCACCTGGGTGCCCCTCATTCCATCTGGTAAAAGAAAAGCTTCTTTTCTCTCCAACCCTCGAGATATTTGTAGATCTCGTGGTTGGAATGTTCTCTCAATTGCAATAGTCTCTTTTCTGTCTTACAATAATCCTTTCAAATAAAGTCTCCCCTTACCTAAGTCCAGAGTTGTTTTTCATTTGGCAGTAGCTAACATTTATTGAGTACTTATTTAGGATCAACCCTGTCCTAAACCCTTAATAGGTTATATCTCATTTAATTCTTAAAAGAAAGCTATGTGCTAGTCTCCTGCTGCACTTTAGAGACGAAGGCTAGAGCCCATGGTGCTTAGAGCCGAAGCAGTCTGGCTTTTCAATTTTACTCATCATACCTGATGATCACCCACAGTGCATTCTTGGTCTGAAGATCAAATGATGGTAATGATCTTAACTCGCTGATTTTGATAATTATATCATGGCTATGTGGTAGACTATCCTTTTGCAGAGGAAACTCATCACAAAAGAATCTGGAGGGGATGGGGCTTCCAATCAAATGGTTCAGGAAAAAGCTGTACTTGTAACTTTTCTGTAAGTGTGTGGTTGTTTCCAAATAAGAATTATTTAAAAAACATAGAAGAAAACACGCGATCCTGTATGTGGGACATCTTACACAGGGTTGGGTGTGAGAACATAGGACTCCCTTTGCTTTTACCTTCCTTCATCTCTCGCACAAAGAGCTCTTCCTCATGCACTGTGGTCATCATTTCCCCTCCTTGCTTGGACTCCCGCCATGGCTCCAGGCGAACCGACCAAGCCCAAACTCCCCGGGCTGCTTTTGAAGCTGCTCCATCATCATTCCTCAATCTGTCCTCCTAGTCTTCTCTCACCTATGTGCCTTGGATATCCTTGCTCATCTCCATCTTGCTACCTTTGCTTTTTTTTTTTCAGTCTTGACGCTCCCCGGTGGTCTTGTGGTGAGGATTCGGCGCTCTCAATTTGCCTTCCTGGCAAGCCCTCTCCATTCGTCCTCCCTGGTCAAAAGTTTCTGTCCTCTAAGACTCGGTTCCACTTCCACCCTCTTCTGGAAGTCTTCCACACCTGGATGATCGCACGTGGATGGGTGCTAATGCTTTTACCGCCTGAATGTTTGTGCAGACATTTAATCGTTTGCTCTGGTCTCTGGGGATTTCACCCTTCATATTAATTATTATCCTTTCCATGACCTGATCTACAATACTATGGAGCTGAGGGCCCAGAGCTACTAGAATATAAACTCTATAAAGGCTGGGACTTAAAAAAAAAAAAAAAAAAAGGCTGGGACTTTTCGTTTGTCTTGCTCATGGATGAAAATTCAGAGCCTAGAATACTGGCATCTCGTAGATGTTCAATGCATGTGTATGAGTTTTGCATGAATGTCATATACCTCATTGCATATCCTGCAGTGTGGAGCATAGTGATCTGCAGGTGCAGGCTCAGGAAATGTGTGTTGAACATATTAATGGATGGATTAGATTAGCCAGTAAGAGCATCACCAGCTATCCCAGATGGTTTACTGTCTCTGCTGCAGGAAAGGGGGATGAATGATCAGTAACCACATTTGTTTGGTAGCACTAGGATATTGACTGTAAAGTCCTTACAGGAGGGGCAGTAGAGTCTGGGGCTGAGGATGACAACCCTCACTGCAGTATTTATGGGTCTCTCACACACCCGTCCTGGCAGGGCTCTTTCCAAGTCATTTGTACATGATTAATTTCCTCTCCTTGGGTAAGGCATCATCTGGCCTTAGCGGTGGCCGGTCTGATGAGACATCTATCCCACAGGGTTATAGGAGGTGAATGGATATGCAGGCAAGCCTTGCAGGTCTATGAGTTTCTCCCAGGGCCAAGGTCAAGACAAAAGGACTTTAATACTAGAATCTGACAGGGAGCCCTGACAAGTTGTCAGAAAGGCATCTTTGTGGAAAATGGTAGACATTAAATGAAGGTGGATTAAAGGGATAGGAATTTGTACTTTTGAGCACCTACTAGATCAAGTGCTAAGATAGCCTCATAAACATTATGAGCTAACAAGGAGTTTTGGGTCATGTGTCCCTTGAAGCCTGGCATTGTGTCCATGCTTGCTGTCCCCACCTCCCCATCTCTAAGTATCTCATCTGTTCAATCAGATGGCTTTGTCCCCATCGCTCCCTTAAATAGTATTTTTTTTTAAACAGTATTTTTTTATCAAAGTCTCTAAGGATGTAACTTGCCAAGGCAAATTCTCCTCCTGCATGTGACTCTTTCTCAGCAGCAATGGACCAGCTGACAACTTCCTCCTTGAAACCCTTTCTTCCCAGGCTTCTATGAGAATCATGTGCTTCTCTGCCTACCTCACTGGGCATTCCTTCTCAGTCTATGTAGAATCCTCCTTTTTTTCCACATAAAGTCTAAATGTGGGAATCCCCTCTGGCCTTCTTCTCTAGCTACATTCTCTCCTCAGGGGACTTACCAGGTCTCATTTGCTTGTTGAGGACTCCCAAATTTATTTCTTCTACCCGGACATATGCCTTGAGTGCTGGACTTACTTATCAACAGCCTACTGGATATTTCTACTTGGGTCTTGAATTGATTTCGAACACTCAACTTGGCCAAAATGGAAGTCTCAGTTTCTACCTTGTATCTGATACCCCACTAGTAGAGAGTTTAAAGAGTGTTTGATCAGCTTTTACCCACTTCTCTCCTTCCCTTCTTTTCACTCCATTTAGTGCAATGCATGGTAGATTTCAGAATCCTGAACTTAGAAGTGGTTTGGAGATTGGCTACTCAAATACCTTCAGAGGCCCAGATGGGGGCAATGATGGGGTCCGTGTCTTACAGTTAATTAACCACAGAGCTGAGACAGTTTCCTGACTAGTGTTCATTTCACTGAGACTTTTCACTTTCTCCTTTGAGCATCTGAATTTGAGGAGAACAATGACTTTGGCTGCTTACTTCGTTAGTTTGTCTTCAAGCCTCATGCACGAGCTTCTCTCTGGCCCTGACAATTGCTAAGCCTGACCTCATTTTGTAGAATC
>CM052896.1:7441182-7503108 GCA_028534135.1 Potos flavus | reverse complement strand
ACGTAAGTGAAACCATATGATAATTGACTCTCTCTGCTTGACTTATTTAACTCAGCATAATCTCTTCCAGTCCCGTCCATGTTGAAACAAAAGTTGGGTATTCATCCTTTCTGATGAAGGCATAATATTCCGTTGTATATATGGACCATATCTTCTTGATCCAATCGTCTGTGGAAGGGCATCTTGGCTCTTTCCACAGTTTGGTGATTGTGGCCATTGCTGCTATGGACATTGGAGTACATGTGGCCCTTCTTTGTACTGCATCTGAATCTTTGGGGTAGATACCCAGTAATGCAATTGCAGGGTCATAGGGTAGCTCTATTTTTAATTTCTTGAGGAATCTCCACACTGTTTTCCAAAGTGGCTGCACCAACTTGCATTCCCACCAACAGTGGAAGAGGGTTCCCCTTTCTCCACATCCTCTCCAACACTTGTTGTTTACTGTCTTGTTGATTTTGACCATTCTAACTGGTGTGAGGTGGTATCTCAGTGTGGTTTTGATTTGAGTCTCCCTGATGGCTAATGATGAAGACACCCTTCTTGAGCCGCACCTCAGAGCAGATAGTAAAGCTGGCATCCCCACTCTTCTTTTTTGGCTCTTTATTTTGAAATCACGTCACTGGTCACCATGGTCTCCTAAGTTTGTTCCCTTTGAGGGCTTTGCAAACCATTCTTTCATCATCTCTCCTTCTAAAGAAAATAAACTCCAGGCTCACAAGGGATGTGTCAATGTGCATATCCTTCCCCCTTGCAAACATGAAGGATGCCAGTGTTAGCTCCCTTCCTCTCTCCCTTTCTCCCTCCCTCCCTCCTTCCTCCCTTCCTTCCCTCCTTCTTTTCTCCTTCCTGCTTTCCTCCTTCCCTCCCTTCTTTCCTTCCTTCTCTTAATTCCATGTATTTATTTAATAAATACTGAATTTTTGCCTGGCGAAGTGCACTGAAATCAGTTTTGTGTGAAACCCTGAAATGAATAAGATGTGATCTTTACTCTCAAGATGTGATCTTTACTGATTGCTGGGGAAGATTAAAAACATGCAGAAAGAGAGAAAGTGATGATTGATGATGACGATAGATAGATAGATGGATAGATAGGTGGAAAGGCTATGAGATGTACAAGACGTTGCTAAGAGATGCCAGAGACAAGAGCAATCCCTTCCCCCTAAGTAGGATCCAGGAGCTGTGACTTTAACGTCACACCTGCCATATGCTTGTTGGCCTAGAGATTGGGTTCTTGCTCTAGTATACTGTACGTTATCCTTTTATTTATCGGAGAGCTCAAGGAGGTAGGTCATAAATGTGAGGCTTTGTGAGATTAAGGACTTGCCCAAGGACACAGCACTTGCAAGGGGCTGAGGTGGGATTCTCACCCAGGGTCATGTCACTTCTCTCCTATAAACCCTCCAACAGTGTCGCTTCACACTCCAAATAGAAGTGAACTTCTTCTCCCTGGTCTGCAAGTTTCTACCTGGCCAGGCCCCTCTCAAACCTCATGTGCTCCAGACAACCCCATGTTCCTGCAGTTTCTCAGACCCCCGAGCTTATCTGTGCCCTAAGTCTTTGCTCCCTGGGTTTCCTCTCCTTCAAATGCATTTCTTCCTTGTGGGTCTCCACTTAGAGCCCCCTTTCAGAGAGGCCTTTGTGGACCACCTGAGATTCCTTGTTACACCCTTTGGTCTAGACCATATTTTATTTTCTTCCTAGCCCCCATCACTTCTGGATATCTTCCACCAGATGTAGGATAGTCCCAGCTCACGGGACTCTGAATAAAGAGATGTCAGTTAGGGGAAAAATAATAAGTGTCAGGCCCTAGAATTGGATGTGGAGGGCATTTAAGAATGGACAGAGACAGGGAGAGACTGAGACAGAGAGAAAGAGAACTCATAGGGAAGATCCCATCTGACTGGAGAACAAGACAAATATGTTAGCGACAAGAGCTTGAAAGGCCCATTTGGAATAGGGGGCCACCGCTACTTCTCGGTGAGCCTGAGCCTCAAATGTCAGGTTAGAGAGTTTACACTTGATTTGCTAAAGTGCAATTTTGGCAGGGGAATTAAGCCTGTGAGCATGAGCTTTATATCATTTTGGCATGGGGGTAATTGCTACTAGTGTTTTAAAAATATCTTATGAATCTTGAACGGAAGGGCCGTTTTGCTTTTTTAGACATTTTCATGGGTCATGCACGATTCCCTTCTCTCAATGGAAGAGGCAGGGCAAAGGGAAGGCCAGGCGTGTGTGGTCCCACGGGACAGACCACATGTCCCCCCACAGGGGACAATTTGCTGCTTATCTCTGGTGCCCTGGCCAGAATTCAAAGTAGGGAAAGCCATCTTTCAGAGAGGGCAACTAAGTTTGACTTGATTGTCCAGACCAGGGAGGGGAAGAGACCAGATTACTCCTGGGGGTCATGGCACAACTGGGAAATTATATTGACTCTGAGGCACCTGCCAGTGATGCTAAAGAAGGCACCACAATTCCCCGGGAGGGAAGAAGGGCTTTCCTAGAAGCATAGCTGACACTACCTCTAGAAAGAGTCTTTTTTCTCACTCTGACGTGCCTACAATTCCTCCAGGCTGCAGGAGAAAGATGGCGGCCTTGGCTTTGGAATTATTTCCCTGAAACCAGCATTTCTCAGACATTTCCATCGGAAGTGCCATCCCCTTGGAAGAACCCACACGGTTCACCCCAAGCATGAAAGTTCTGTGAAAATTATGGTTTTTGCTAATTTTTTAAATTTTTGTTTTACTTGAAAACTATATGAGTTTTGCATTTTATATTCATGTCTAATATCAAATAATGCTTTAAATTATCATTAGGTGAAAAATATATAATTATCCTTTTTTTCCCCTAACCAAATTATTGAATAAAATGGATTTTCCACAAAACAGTCTCTGCATACACAGAGGCTTTGTATGAGTCCACGTTCCATGAGAAGAGGTGAGGTGGGAAGCAAGAACCACTCCAAGCAGCTGTTGGCTCCGGAGGTCCACAGAGCTGGGGGATTTCATGTTGCCAGGACTTGGCCATTGTGTCCACTAACCGACCGGAACTCTTCCCGGATGGAGACGGCTCATTTCCTGGGCGTTGAGAGGCATGAAATGGCAGTGGGAGAAACTGTGGACTAGGTTGACTCTCGTCAGCGTCTTTGTTTATGAGCCTAGCTGGCACTGGCAGATGCCTTGCATTAGCATTATTTAGACATTAAGAGATTCTAATTGGAGACTAACATGTGTCCTCATCACAGTTGACCTTATTCATAGAGTGGCTGACATCTGAATGTCAAATTTGCATCAGTGAATTCTCTCCTCTAATAACCACTTCAATATGTAAATAACTGATTTGCAGCAGGGAAAAATGTACGTGATATTCTGATGATTGCTTGAAAGATGCAGCTTCCTTCCGTACACAGAGATGGAAGGACTTGTAGGTTCTTCCCTCTCCTTGCGAGACATTGGCCAAAGGACTGAGCTGGAAAGAAACACACTTTACCCCAAATGAGCAGATATGGAGAGAGTTCCCACTTTGTGGGCAAACTTGGTGAAGTGCCAAGGGAGACCAAGGTGAGGAAGATAGGTTTTACCCCCAGAACACTTGAAGCTGATAGAGGGTGGGATGCAAAAGGTGTACAAATCGGTACCTTTCACAGCATCATAGGAGAAATCATAAGGGAGAAACACAAGTGACACTACTTTACCACTCTCTCATCTGGGGTTGGGATGGCAGGCATTTGAAAAGGTGTCATATTAGCTCCCAAACCCAGTAAGCCCTATGGCTCTGACTTAAGTGGACAAGCCGGAGTCATCTCATGTCATGAGAAGTCTTGGGTAGGTAGTTCAGGGCAGGCACAAGGAGTTAGCAGGGCCTCAGTCTCTTGCTAGCTTTTCCACTTCACCAGTCCTCGTGTGGAGGCCTTGGTGTTATGCTGGTTGCCTCATGGTTACAAAATGGCTGCTTTATCTCCTAGGCCTCAGGTCCACATTCTAGACAATAAGAAGGAAGTGGGAGGGGCAAAGGGAAAAAGGAGCTTCTCTTCAAGAAGCTTTTTTTCTTCTTCTTTTTTAAAAAATCCTGGAAGACAAGCCTTTCTTAGCACACTTATGACGATATCCAAACTGGCCAGTTGCAGTTGGAAGGCACTCAAGGAAGAGGGGATTTTGGATGAGGGTTGACACAAATAGTGGTGTCCACCATGGGTATGTCAGAGAAGACAATGATGCTTTGGTACAGGTAGAGATTTTGACAGATGTGTATGTGTGTGTAGGGGAGGGAATAGCATGAGGGAAGATAGAACAACACAATGGATAATTAATAAAGAAGCTGGGAGAGCTGGAGGTGGAACAGACACCAGAGCAGGAGCTGTGACTTTGCAGTATCTTTGGGGAAGAAGAGGAAGCAGGATTGTTCTCCACTGTGTGTTGGCAGGAGGGAGAGGAGATGTGTACAGACAAGCTGTGGAGCTGGGTCAGAGCGCCCTGATGCAGCCTGACCTGACCCCACAACAGGCAGGGCTGGGGATCTAGAATCCCTTTTTTTGGAGAGATGGATGGGGATTGTCTAGCCTGTGTGTGCAAGAGCTGGGTTCCCACCAAACTGTCACATTGAGTAGAGGGATAAATTTCTCACCGATTTCCATCTTGTTCACCTACATTGCTAGCGAAATGGGGCAGAGCTGAATAAACAGCTATAAGAGAATTACTCATACAGATCGTGTTGTTGATCAGGGCAAGCATGTTGTTATTTGTTTAGCAATGCTTCCTGAGTGCCTGCTCTATACCCAGCACTGGACTTCGTGCTAAATTAGTGCCATGGAGGCAGGTCTCTGCCTGCCAAGGCCGTCATTCTGCAAGGGAAGACAGGATAGAATTAGTGAGTGCTCTAGACAGCACAGGGTGATATCCCCAAATGGGTATTTCTGACACAATGTGCACATAGGGGAGTTCAGAAAACTGGGTCACCATGTCGGCTGGCACAGTAAGAAAGGCCTCACGGAGGAGGTGATGTTTAATGTGTGGATCTTGAAAAGACGGTAGAATGTCGATGGAGAGTGGGGAGAAGGGGAGCATTCTGAGGCAGCAAAGAGGCCGAGGAAGGAGGTGCTGCAGGGCTGGGCCATCACCCACGTAGGAGAGGGAGAGGGACTGGTCCAGCCCGGTGTTGGGGAGGGATGGGTGAGATCATGTGGGCGTGGAGCATGGAGTCAGCTGTTGAAGGGATGGCCCTGCCATTGAACACTGACTCCACTAATCACCAACCACTTGTGTGCCCTTGACAAGATAGTTGACCTTCTCAGAAGCAGTAAGACTGACCTTGGGGGAGTGTGGCATAGTCAATTGCAGCATTGTTTTAAAGGAAGAGCTGGTGTTCTGGGTCAAAGAGGTCAAGGTTTAATCCTGATAAGTCTGTGACCTTGGGCAAATAACTTAATTTCTCTGGCCTTTTATAAAGGGAATTTATAAAATGGGGATATCAATGGCACGTTCAGACATTGCAATCATTTCACGTGTCAGGGTTCTGAAAGTTTTGGAAATCTCAGAAACAAACTCTGGGGGTTAAGCTTAAGAGGAGTTTGGCAAAGAATATTCAGCTCTCTGAGAAAGCCTGGCTTTCTCAGGAGGACCAGAGAGCCAGGGTTGGAAGGCATGCAGGCTGCAGTGAGGCCTGCCTTACTCCGAAGGCATGTTCCAGGACACACACCCCCATGACCGCCATCGGGCTGGGCACTGCACCTGGCCCAGCTAGGCTGGCCCTGGACACCATCACCCGTGCCCCTGCCCCTGGATAGGGGTGCCTCTGACATCCCTGTGATCTAGTTACCCTGCAGGCTGGCAAGGTGAGTTCCAGCGCTCCAGCTTGGGGAGGAGAGTTCTCGGGGGTAGGGAAGTCCCTGAACGTAGAAGGGAAAGGTGTTCAGAGGTGTTGGGCATCAGAAGTATGACCTTGTGCTCTCCAAGGTGCTCGCCAGGGTCCTGTGAGGATGAAATGATTCAATGCAAGTTGAACACTTAGCAGGGTGCCTGCACGGTGAGCAAGCCGCAGATGCTAGCTGCTAGAATTACTGGTTATTGCTAGCAAGTGCGGCGATGGCGAAGCACACAGGACGTGTGACTTTAAGAGCAGAGGCTGGAGGGACCTGGGTGGCTCAGTCGGTTAAATGTCTGCCTTCTGTTCAGGTCATGATCCTGGGGTCCTGGAATCAAGTCCCACATCGGGCTCCCTGCTCAGCGGGAAGCCTGCTTCTCCCTCTCCCTCTGCCCCCTCCCACCTGCTGGTGTGCGCGCTATCTCTCTCAAGTGAATAAATAAAAAAATCTTTAAAAAAAAAGGCAGAGGCTGAGCAGTCAACCAAGGAACTAGGGATCCAGCACAGCCCATGAACTAACCTTTGCATCGTAAGCTTTGAAAGTTGATTCAACAGCATGTGGAAATGGAACTTGTCTCAGGAGCGCCCCCCCATTTAGTAATTTTAATTTATTGAATTATAGTGAGAAATGTGACTACCCTGTCTGTCTCTCCCCTTATGGGCCAGTTCGTCACACAGACTTGTTCCTTTGGGAAAGATCCACATGAAGCTGTCTGAATCAGAAGTTTGCGTGGTGGGCATGAACTCAGAGCCTGCAACTGAGGCACGGCCCATTCAGGTGGACGACGGGGGATTCAGGGGTACCCTGAGCCTGGACCTGTTTTGTACCTGACCAGCAAACCCCTGGACCGGTGGTGTACTGGTAAGTGATTCAGAAAGGAAGACCCTGATTTGGGACATTTGTCCATTTCCATGGTGTAAAAGCTGCGACCATGAGTAATTTCAAGGTACGATCTTGAAGTGATGTCATTGAACACAGTCGGGTAAAGCACCAGCCATGCTCTCATGAGTCAGCAGATGCTGCTGCTAGCAAATGGCTCTCCTGGATAGAGCTGGGGTCCACTCTGCAGAAGGTGGCTTCCCGAACCTTCACTTTTTCTCCTTTTCATTTACTTTTTATTTTTCTTTTTTTTTTAATTACACTTTTCTCCCCCTCTAATTGCAAAAAGCCTTTAGCAAGACCCTGGGATAAAGAGAGATGAAAAGAAAAGAAAAGAAAACTTGACAGAGTAAACCACAACTTACAATTTAAATTTTTCCGTTTACAGTATTTTTTTCTGCTTTGACTCACATCATATAAAATTGATGACATTCAACCGTTTTGAGCTATAAAAAACAGAAATTTTATATATGATTCAACATAATGTATTTCACATTGTATATAAAGTTTTATGGCCTACTCTGCATATACTGTTAGATCATAAACATTTCTCCATGTCATTAAATTTTCTTTGAAGGCATGGTTTTTAATGGTTGTCTTCTAGTAAATTGGATATGTGACCATAATTTACTTAACCATTTATATCATTGGAGGATATTTGAATTTTTTTCCTCCTCTTTATCTTTCTCTTTTTCTTTTCCTTCCCTTCACCCTTTTTTTTTTGCTATTATAAATAATGCTGATATAAACATTCTTGTAACATGAATTTTTTTGCTTATCTCTAATTATATCCTTATACAAACTTGGAAGGGAAATTATTTAGAAGAGGGTCAAAGGGTTTGAGCAATTACAAAAATCTGGATACATTAATGCCAGAACGCTTTCCCCCAAAAGGAATAATTTATCATCTAAATAGCCATGTACGAAAGTGCAGTTTCCATTGCAAAGTTGTTGCCAACGAATATTGCCTTTTGTTTTATTTTTCTCTTTCCCAAGTGCCTTGGAGAAACGTGGTAGCTAGAGTATTTCACAATGTGAGATTTGCAGTAATGAGGAGAGAGAAGAAATGAAGGGAGGGGAGGGGAGTGGGGGCTTAAGTGATCCTGGTGGTGGGTATTGAGGAGGGCACGTATTGTATGGAGCACTGGGTGTGGTGCATGAACAATGAATCTTGGAACACTGAAAAAATAAAATTAAATTAAAAAAAGAAAAAAAAATGAAGGGAGATTTTTGTCTGAACCTCTGCTCTGACCATCTGCCTTCAACTTCCAGGCTTATTTCAAAAAGATGGGACAGAGGCCAAGTCATAGACCCGTGGCCTAAAGCCATTTAGTGCCATCTCTCCACCCACCCCCTTCTCTTTACCCACCCACCTTCCATGACCTTTCCTGCCAACAGTGTGTCAACGGGTGGCTCTAATAGGTGAGTAAGCCTGTGGCCAGATGGCTGCTCATTTTTTATTTTTGTCATGATTGAGCTGAATTACTATCATTTGCTGTAGGTGACTCAGCTACCCAATCATAACACATTGTCAGAAGCAGAAAGAACTGGTGTGGGTGGCTTGTCAGTCCTTGGGCACAGGGCCCTGTTGTGTTGCTGCAGCTTGCTTGTTTCCATTTATTTCCAACTTCGATCCATGACTTCTAGCATTGCCAGACCTGGCCTTTCGCTCCTCTCCACGGAGTGTCGGTGTGGGGGTGGCGAGGGGTGGGAAGAAAGGCGGGCCGAGCAGGAGGAATGCAATGGGAATGTCATTACCTCGGCTTGGCGGAAGAGAGTGAGAATATGGTTGAGGGTGGAGGGAGGCATGAGTGGGGAGAGACTGATTCCTCCTGTTCGGTGCCCCTGGTCAAAGTTGCAGGGTCCGAGTGAATGTGTGGGAGAATCACGTTATGTTTGTTCCCCCACCAGTGAGGAATCCCAGCAGCTGATTGTGCATTCCAGCCCCAGAGGGGTAGGACTGTGAGCTGGTAGGGAAGAAGGGTCATCGAAACCAGATTTCCCAACTGCTGAGTGGTCCATGGACCCACGACAGGAATTTTTCTTGGTTTGCAATGACCACCCTGGCTTGTGTCTTCTCTTCTCTGGTCTCTGGTAGAGAATGTGAGATGCTTATGGTTCTGGGTGGGGCGCGTGTGGATAGACCTTGCCAGGATGAGATGTTTGAGATGTGGCATGGCTGGCAGAATCAGTCCCATCGGGTGATGCGAGAGGTGCTGGCCCGGTAGGTTAGCTGGTGTCTCCATACACTGAGTACGATAGTCTCCTTATATGGCTCCTGTGAGGGTTAAGACATCATGTTTCTTTAAAGCCTTTTGGAAATAAGACGTAAATGCATATGTTTTTCGTGTTTATTTTTTTGTTGTGGAGATAACATAAAATTTACCAGCTTCATCATTGTTGAGCATGCAATTCTGTGGCATTAGGCACATTTACATTGTCGTGCAACCATCCCCACCATCCATTTCCAGAACTTTCTCATCTTCCCAAACTGAAACTCTGTCCCCATTAAACACTACGCCCCTTTCCCCACCACCCCTCTATCCCTAGGTAAATACTCTTTTACCTTCTATCTCTATGAATTTGACCATTCGAGGTAGTTCATATAAATGGAATCATATAATGTTTGTCCTTTTGTGCCTGGTTTATTTCATTCAGCGGGATGTTTTCAAGGTCATCTATGCTGTAGCAGGTATTGGAATTTCTCTCCTTTTTAACGGTTGAATAATATTCCCCTGTATGTATATACCACATGCTCTTGAACTAGTCATCCATCCATGAACATTGGATTGTTTCCATCTTTTTTTAAAAGATTTTATTTATGGATTTATTTATGGATTTATTATTTTTTTATTTATCAGAGAGAGAGAGAGAGAGTGCACAAGCAGGGGGAGTGGCAGGCAGAGGGAGAAGCAGTCTCCCTGCTGAGCAAGGAGCTCGATCCTAGGACCCTGGGATCATGACCCGAGCTGAAGGCGCTTAACTGAGCCACCCAGATGTCCCTGGATTGCTTCCATCTTTTAACTGTTGTGAATAATGCTTCTATTAACATGTGTGTACAAATATCTATTTGAGTCTCTGCTTTCAACTCTATTGGGTATATAGAAGTCGAATTGCTGAATCATATGGCAATTACATGTTTATAAATACATATGTTTTAAAGATGAAATTGTAGGGCAGTGTCTTAGTCTGTTCAAGCTGCTATAACAAAAATGCCATACACTGGGTGGCTTACAAATAACAGAAATTCATTTCTCATGGTTGTGGAAGCTGGGAGCGCCAAGATCAAGACACCAGCAAATTCAGTGTCTGGCAAGAGCCTGCTTCCTGGTTTATAGTCGGTTGTCTTCTTGCTGCGACATCACATGGTGGCAAGGGCAAGGAGGTTTTCTCGGGTCTCTTTTGTAAAGGCACTAATTCCATTCATAGGAGCTCCCCTCTCATGACCTAATCACCTCCCAAAGGTCTGATCTTCAAACACTGTTACACTGGGGATTAGGTTTCAATGTATGAATGGGAGGGGGGGGTCACAAACATTCAGCCTATGGCAGGAAGTGAAACTATTCTGTATGATACCATAATGGTGGATACATGACGTTAAACCTTTGTCCAAACCAATGGACATGAATGTACAACATAAAGAATGTACAACATAAAGAATGAGCTCTAATGTAAACAGTGGACTTCAGTTAATAATAATGTCTTTTGGGTGAGGTCAAGAAGATGTCACTGCTCATTGACCCATGAGTTGGACCCAGGCAATCAGAGGCTCCTCACCCCCTCCCCGTCCTTGGAATGTGGATTTTGCTTGCCTTCCCCCCTCCCAGAAGCTGCCCCAAGAATGTAGCCCAGGGAGAGGAACGTGGTGTTGAGATCATCTGGATGGTATATGTGACTGAACACAGTTAAAGCCTTTCCAGAAACTTTTAAGATTTGGTGGGAAGGTGCAAAAGTGTCGTCTTGATGTCACCCAACCCAAGCCTTGTATGCAAGTTCCCTTGCTTATTAAACCTGCCACCCTCCAATCTGGAGTGGCTGTTTATTCTTTAGTCTCTCCCTCATTTCTAAGTATGAGGATCTATTTCAGATGTCACCTGGAAACTCCCTCGTACCTTGCAAATCAACAATATTTTAATATTGGCTCATTAATTGTGACAATTGTGACAAACCAAAGCAAGACATTGACATTAGGGGAGGCCATGGAGGGGGTGTGTGGGAGCTGGGGTATATGGGAATTCTTTGTGCTTTGGGCTCAACTTTTCTGTAAACATAAAACTGCTGTAAAAATAAAGTTCACCAATGAGAGAGAGAGAAAGAGCACATGCAAGAGTGAGGGCATCATGAAACACTTCACTGAGTAGGTCCCACATTTATAAATGCGTGCTCCTCTTCCTTCACTTTCTCTGGCAATCACTCTGCCTTGTCTGGCCATTAAACATTGTGGGCATTGTCCTCTTCTAGGAGCCTGGGAAGGCACGCCAGGGACAGGATGGCACTCTCACTCACCAGCTCGTTCCCTTGGGGTCCACTCTTTGGTACCCAATGCCCTGTCTTTGTCTGTCGCTCCTAGTATCTGATCTTTCTCCTGATTTCTGGAGACTTCTGCGAACTATCTCACTCTTGCTCATGTCACACAGAAGAGGAGCTTTGCCCATTTGGGAGAAGGACATGGATCTCTAGAGAAATCTAGTGACCCCATCAGGGTCCCAGAGTGTGACCAGAGCACACGTAGGACTGGCTGCTGCCTCCAGGGCACCTGGTGGGTGCCCGTTTTGCAGCGTTTTCCAGAGAGCAACATTGTCAGTGAAAGAGGTCACTGTGGAACCTTCTAGGTCTCCTGCTTTTCCTCAGGAAGATATAAAAATGACTTATTATGGTTTCTAAGTCTCCGTTTGGGGCTTCCGACCACACGGTGCCAGTTTGTCTGCTCCAAGACACAGATACTCTGTACAAAATTAAAAAAAAAAAAATAATAAATAAATAAAAAGAAAGAAAGAGAAAGGAAACCCCTAGATGTTATAAGGGTGAAGGGTGGTTGGAGTCAGAATGGTAGAGATTTTACTGCTGGTGGCTGGCTGGGATTTTTGACTGGATAGACATTTTGTATCCTCGAGACTGAGATTCTGTTATTTATTCAGTGATAACAGATCTGCATGAGGGCAAGTGAAAGCAGGAAGGGAAGGGAATAGCTAGAAGCCATGTACCCTTCATAAAGCCCAGAGCCTCAAAGATCCCATGAGTCCTGGGGACGAGGGAAGCTCTTCTCACCTGAGTAAAGGTTCTTGAGAGAAAATCTGCATCCAAACTGGGTGTGGGGTCCAAGTTCACTGAAAGGCAACGGATTCATATAAAAGTGGTCCAGACTGTTGAAGGTCCAGGAGCCTAACAAAAACAAACCCCAAGCTACTCTGTAATGATGTTTTACAACCCAGAGTACATCGAAATCCTATAGGGTATACAATACTTGCTGAGAGTGAGCTAACACAGTGATAATAAAAAAGACCCCCAAAAAACCGTATAAGCAAACTAACCGCCAAGAGAAATGGTCTGCTGAAACACAAACAAAAATTAGTACCTCAAGACATAAAAATGATAGAATAAGCTGAAAAAAAAAAACCCAACTCTGTAAAATAAGTATGTTTGAAACAATAAGCAAGAAAAAATAAGGAGAATCATAGTAAAATAACAAGACTAACTATTTTCCTCACAGATTGAACACTTTGAGGCAAGGGATCATCTTATTTCATTCCCTTGGTGCCCCCAGAGCCTAGGATCCAGTAAGACTCAGTGGACGTTAGCTGAAGAAATGGCTATCTCCTCATCTCTGCCTCTGGAGGGGAGAGGCTGAGCACAGCTGAAACGTGTGTAGAGCCTGCCCCTTTCTATTCTCTGTGTGCCGAGGTAGGACTGACAAGTGGTCTGCAGGGAATAATTCCAGGGTCTCCTCTCTGGAGACCTGGTCTTCCTTTTCCTTCAATGGTGTAAGGGTATTAACCACAGAACCCAGCATATGCCCATTTTGTAAACTGGCACAACGGTGAAAGAAACAGAGTAAAAGTAACTTTCTGTTTAGAATGACCATCGGTACCAAAAGGACCGATTTCTCCCCCCAAAAGGCTACGACAGAGAACCCTGTAGGACTCCACGCCCATATGCCCACAGAGCTCCCCACTGTCCAGCTAATCCTGTGGGCAGCCTGGTGAGGTAGGAAGACCTTGGGCTTGTACCAGAAGGCTTGGGTTCAAGTTATGTCCCAAGCAACGTTAGCCTAGTTCTTGTGTGAATCTCGTAACTTTTCTGAGCTTCAGCTTGTATCATTAAATGGGGTGGATAAGACATGGCCACTTGACCTCTCAGGACTGCTAGGAAGCTGAAATAACAGAGTGAGAACACTGTATAAAAGTTGAAGGGCAAAATAATATGAAGGAGGCTGATCCTTGACATAGAGGAAAATGCTTCATGCGGTAGCATATGGTATGCAACAGTGTTAGATTGGAGATGAGGGTGCTGTGGTGTATAGGGATGGATCCCTGGAGGAGGTAACATACAATAAGATTAGCAGGAAGACTAGAAGGAGCCAAGAAAATGGGGAAGGGGGAGAAAAAAACATTGCTGGCAGAGAGAAGAGCATGCACAAAGATCTAGAGAAAAAAGCTCATGGCACTTTGGAAAGAAGACCAGTGGGGCTGGATCATGTTTGTTTCACCCTGGCTGCCTCCCCGAAGTCTGTGCCATGGAACTTTCCAGGTTTTGTCCCTGTAAGCTGTTGATCAATGACAGCGGCTCCCCTACCCCCACCCCACAGCTCCATACCCTGTGCCCCTGCCCACTCAGGCTCTTTGGTACTAAGCTCTCCTTGACTTCACATCAGCCCTTGCTCTGTCATCTTCTGCCATTAAAATCAGATATCCCCAGCACTGGGGGCTATGTCTCTCTCCTTACAATACTCTCTCCTCTCTCCCAGGTGCCCCCAAACCTTCTATACCTAGCTCTTTTTGTGATCCTCTTCCCCGTTCATTTTCTTTTTCTCAGCTACCAGTTTATTTTAAATGTGAAGTGTGCTGATATTAAACAAGGTTAATTTCACAGCCAATCAGCACAACACACGTGACAAGTATCTGTGAAGACAAGCATCTCAGGAAGGTTAAATCAGGCTAGAAAAGGGCTTTCTAACGTCAGGCATGGAAACATTGACTCTAGAAGGAGACAGATAATGGAATCAAACCAACCCAAGAACAAGGTCCTAAATGAGTCAGCCATTCAACATGTTTTCTTACTCATCAGGCATAGTGTTGGAGGTAGAGGGACATACCGAAATGTCTAAGATATGGTCCTTACCAGAAGGATGTTCTAATTTACTTTAGAGAAATAAGAGGAAATTAGAAAGAAAATAGAAAGAGCAAACAGCCAACATTTTAGAGAGTTTATTAACTTCCCTTTCACATGCTTGACTCCCAGCTTAAGAGAGATTATTTTCTTCAACCTTGCTGTTGAGCTTTGTTCAGGAGATGGGGTTGGTGAGTATGTCATGGGCTGTGTAGAGAGCGCAGAGTCAAAAGATGACATTGCGTATGGTGCTCAGAATGTCCGGACAAAGAGGGACACCGGGTTTGCTGTGACTGCAGGATCTGGCTTCTTTGGAGTTTGGTGGGTGGATTCTTATCATCATCTGTGGGGAGATCCCTACAGTGATGGAAACTTGGGACTTCAAGAGCCTCTGAAGCCATCTGGTATAGCCTACCACTTAAGGATGGAATCCCTTCCACGGCAACCCTTTCAGGAACACAGAACAGCTCAGGACATAAAACATGGGGTTTTTGGAGTCACATGGATCTGGTCCAGTTCCAGTTCTGTCACGTATTAGCTGGGTGGCCATGGGTGAATCGGTAAATTTTCTAAGCCTGGGATTCTTGAGTTGATCAGAAGTGTTGGTTGCAAGTAACGGCAAATCCCATTGGAATGGGTTCGCACGGTGTTTTCTTCTGACAGCAAATGTGTGGCCTTTTTTCCCATCCCAACAACCGATTCCCTAATTCTCTGACACCAACTGGGTGTCCAATAATCCAGGTCGACTCTGACCCTATGGGGAGTTAGTGCAGACCTCACAGGTTAAGGGTTCAGTTCCACCAGACCACCTTACTTCATTCGCCAGTTGGAGGTCCCGGAGGCAATCTGGGCGTCTGATTAGCGTAACTTTCTGTTACGCTGTAAATCCAAAGGTTCCCACAGCTTCCCTTCACAGGTTTAATAATTTGCTAGAGTGATTCACAGAATTCAGGAAAGCGCTTTACTCATCCTGCCAGTTTATTACGAAGGATACAACATGTGCACTACCTTGGAAGCTCCCCAAACCTAGTTTTTCAGCTCCCCCTGCCCCTGCTCCTTACCCCGGGAGGACTTCCTGGTGAGCAGCCCCATCCCGAGGCTAGCCCGGTGCTCCACCCTAAGTCATTCGTTAGCATAAACTCAGGGGAGACCCAGAGGGGCTGGTATAAACAACGAAAGACCCTCCGACCACTCAAGAAATGCCCAGGGTTTTAGGGACTCTGGCCAGCAACCAGGGACAGAGGCCAAATACATGCACTTTATTACACCACAGGGTTTAATTATGACCAGGGTTTCGGGACTGTTTGTCTTGTGTCGTGGACATTCACAGCACTTGTTCTAGCTGTAGACGCGGCTGGCTTGGGAGTTATCTCCCTCCATTGTTCAGGCTCATCCTTCCTTCGTGGGGGCTACATTCTTGGTGAGGATCTCTGCAAGACAAAGAAACAGACGGCTGGCAGCCTGCGACTTTTCTTCTCAGAGCTTAGCAACCTCTACTTCAGAAAACATCTTTCCCGATAATTTCGGCAAAAGAGTCTCTGAGTTTCTCTCTTTTGTCTGGCACAGGCCACATGTTCGTCCCTGAGCTAACCATGTGGCCAGATGGGCTCCCCTCAAAGTACAAGAACCAGGAGTGGGGAATGAGTGGCTCCGAAGAAGAAAGGGACGCTTCTGTCACCAGAAGGAAGGAACACGGTGGGGGGCAGGAGTCAGCTATCTGGTTCCTTTCCTTATCTGTAAAATCAGGCAATCACCTCTTCCCCGTGGGTCAGCGGTTTGCTCTGATGCCTCTTCTGCCACAGTCTACACCCGCAGGGCTCCCTCCAGCACGCCGGGTGTGTGCTCTCCGAGTCTTTGTCCAGCTGTATGTGATCGAGCCTCCAGCTGTCCCTTCAGGGAGATGAAACCAGAGTTTAGTCAAGGTTCCCACTGGACCAAGTTTCTCTACCTTTCTTTCCTAGACTTAAATGTGTCCATTCCTCATCCTGGTTATACCCTGAGAATTTACAGAATGCAATATTCTTCCCTGGCCCGTATCATCTCACTACTTTATGTGTTTTTTATTCGAGCCCGTATTTCATCTGAAAATGTCAAAACACTGCCCACACATGGCCAGCACCCAGCCAAGAAGATAGAGTCACTTGATAAGGCCTGCCAAATGGGGTTCAGTGCTTATCTGATCATGAATCACGAACGCTTTTTGGACAGATGGTGTAATCATATCCGAGAATAATGACCTTTCAAGAGCGATGCTAATTGGATCACATGGCATGAGAGTTTCACATCTGTCACAAGAGCACTCACACATGGCAGAGACTAAGTTTCCTTAAACTTTGGTTTGTTTCTATTTCCAGAAGTGAGTATAGCTTACTTCGCCGTGTTCAGTAAATACTTGCCGTGTGCTAACGACATCGATTTACTCTCTCCCTCCCTCCGTCATTCATTCATTCATCCATCAGGCACAAATCTTCTCACTTCCTCCTACACGCCAGACACCGTTCAACATATTTTCACTCCGTGAAGTTTTCTTTCCAGTTAGAAGAAGGTGAGTAACAACCAAATAGACCAATAAATAAATAAGAAGAATTCACTAACGAGAAACATTATGAGCATGAACACCAGCGGAATCATGAGAGTGTGTGTGTGTGTGTATGTGTGTGCGTGTGCGTGTGCAGGAGATGGGAAAACAGATGGGGCCTAGGCAGTGACATTTCTGCTCATGTTTGAACGATGAGAGGGACCATGCGGTGACCTGGGGACAAGAGTGCCTGGAAGAGAGAACAGAGAACAGTAAATGCAAAAGTCCTGAGCTGCAAGTGAACTTGGTTTGTTTAAAGATCAAGAAGGGCAGTGTAGCCATGACCTAGGGAGGGAGGGGCAGAGTAGGTCAGACATAGAGGGAGGCGCCCTGGTAAGGACATTGGGTTTTATTTTCTTTTTCTTTTTAAAAGATTTTTTATTTATTTATTCGTCAGAGAGAGAAAGAGCACAAGCAGGCAGAGTGGCAGGCAGAGGGAGAAGCAGGCTCCCTGCCGAGCAAAGAGCCCGATGTGGGACTCGATCCCAGGACTCTGGGATCATGACCTGAGCTGAAGGCAGCCACTTAACCAACTGAGCCACCCAGGCGTCCCGGGTTTTATTTTCTTAAAACCTAGTATCGGTGAATGCTGATGCTATGCTGCTTAACGTAGAGTAACTCATGTCACCGTCTTGAAACTTACATGGGGTAAGTACAGTTATTAACCTCATTTACAGAGCACGACACTGAAGCACAGGGCCGTTAAGGTTCGAACTGAGATCCAAACCCAGCACTTGCGTCCAGAACGGAAGCCTGTAGGTGGGTCAAAGCTGGGATGACATATCCATCTTACGTTTTGCAAAGGTCTCTCTGTCTGGGATAGATGACAGAGGAACGAGAGGCTAGCAAGGACAAGAGGTAGGAGGCAGCTGTATGGACGTAGGCAACAACTGGCTTTTTTGAGGGCTGTGGCCCTAGAGAGAGAAGTGGAGAGATTTGGGGCGTGTTTTTGGCGTCATGACTTCAGATGGACTGGCTGTGCCTCGTGACCGAAATCAAACACAACTCAGATTTCAGAGAGGGCAGTTCTGCCTCTGCTCTCACAAAGTTACTGTTGAATGGTCCAGACTAATGCATGTTTATTTACATTGAGGGACTAATTTGGTGGTGATCTTGGCTTATGCACCCCTGCAATCATGGGAATGAGTTTATGCCACAGAGAGAGGGGAACACCGTCATCAAGGAGGGCTTGGTGTAGGAACACACGTTTGTTTTCCTTGATCCTCCTCCCCGCTTGGATTCTGGATCTACAAATGTAGAGTGAAGTCATGGTTTATTTCCTCTTCCTCCATTCCCAACGACCCAGGGAAAGTGCTGGAGGCTCAGTTAGAGTCGTTAGTCACAGCCCAAGCTGACAGAAGCCAGGTGGCTTTGTTCTCTGGACGTCCTGAGCTCACAGTGTCCTGACCGTGCCAGGCTGCTCACCTCTCCAGCCGTCCTGTCCCTGTGTTTCCTTTCACCAAAGCCCTCCCTCCTCTGCTGCCTGACCTCCTTCTCCCCCTTCAGATTTCCATGCAGCATCTAACTGCCTGGAAGGGCCATCCCTGGCGCTATCCAGCAAACCAGCCTTAAGCTCCCCTCCCCTCCTGCATTTCCACTTTACTTTGGGTGTAACTCCGCGCTAGCAATTATTTGGGTGAATTCTAACAGTCTCACTGGACTGCCAGCTTCTCAAGAGTTGGCTATGTGTGTGTGTGTGATTGTGTTTGTACACATGCCTGTGTGTGGATTTGTGTGCATGTTTGTGTGGCTGTGTTTTTATGTGTGTGTCTGTGTGAGTGTCTGTGCCAGTGTATATGTGTGTGTCTGTGCTAGTGCATATGCATGGTCTGTGTGAGTATATATGTGTGTGTGTCTATGGGTTTGCCTATGTGTGTGTGTGTGTGAATGTGTCTGTGTGAGTGTGTGTGTCTGTGCTAGTGTATATGTGTGGTCTGTGTGAGTATATATGTGTGTGTGTGAGTATATTTGGGTGTGTCTGTGAGTGTGTATCTGTGTGAGTGTGTGTGTCTGTGTGATCGTATATGTGTGTGTCCGTGTGAGTGTGTATGTGTGTATGTTTGTGCTAGTGTATATGTGTGGTCTGTGTCAGTATATATGTATGTGTGTATGTGGGTGTGTCTGTGTGTGTGTCTGTGCTAGTGTATATGTGTGGTCCATGTGAGTATATATGCGTGTGTGAGTGTATTTGGGTGTGTCTGTGTGAGTGTGTGTCTGTGTGTCTATGTGAGCATATGTCTGTGTGAGTATGCGTCTGTGCTAGTGTATATGTGTGGTCCGTGTGAGTATATATGTGTGTGTGAATGTATTTGGGTGTGTCTGTGTGAGTGTGTGTCTTTGTGTCTATGTGAGCGTATGTCTGTGTGAGTGTGTGTCTATGCTAGTGTATATGTGTGGTCCGTGTGAGTATATATGTGTGTGTGAGTGTATTTGGGTGTGTCTATGTGAGTGTGTGTCTGTGAGTGTGTCTGTGCTAGTGTATATGTGTGGTCCGTGTCAGTATATGTGTGTGTATGAGTGTGTGTCTGTGCTAGTGTATATGTGTGGTCCGTGTGAGTATATGTGTGTGTGTGTGAGTGTATTTGGGTGTGTCTTTGTGAGTGTGTGTCTGTGAGTGTGTCTGTGCTAGTGTATATTTGCATGTGAGTGTATTTGGGTATGTCTGTGTGTCTGTGAGTGTGTCTGTGCTAGTGTATATGTGCGTGTCAATGTGCATCGGTGTATTTCCTCTTGGCATCCCCGTGTCTGGCCAAATACCTATCATACATGGGCAAGGACTGCAAAAGGAGGTTTTAGGTTTTAAAGAAAGAAGTCCAGGAAGAGTCGTGAAGCAGCAGCGAGAGCAGGAACCACAGAGACACAAGTCACGCTTCAGCCCCTGTAATCGGAGCTAGGACGGCTTCCTTGCACCCTCGGCTCCCCGAGTAGGAATGGCACGTGGGAAATCAGAGTAAAGACATTAACTCTACTGAATCTGGCTCTTCCTCGGGGCAAAATCCCTTGGCATGCTGGCAGGTCAGGCTGTAGCTCGTGGTGAGCAGCTTTTCCAGTTGAAATGTTCAATCATTTTTCTTCTGTTCTTTTTCCTCCCCTGGGCACATTTACCTCCACACAATAATTACTGTATTCAGATTCTTTGAAAATGTCACTGGGTTTGATAGCTTCTCCAGTTGGATTTGCCCTCATAGGCAGATGGGAGGACTTTGACAGTATTTATGTTCCATTATGCAGAGTGGGAAGAACAGAGAAAAATGGGGAAGAAAGAGGTAGGTTTGGAGAGATGTTTAGTTGGAAAAAAAGCAAGTTTTGAAGAACAGGAAAAACAAGAGAGCCATCGATTATGTTATTAAATATATTATAAAATTTTGTGTTTTCAAATGCATTCTTCTTTTTAGCCATCACTCACTCCTCGTTTTCCTCACTGGACTTTCAGAGTGCATAGCCCACATGCTGTAGGAAAAAGGACCACACACCTAGAATTCAGAAATAAGACTTCACCGTGTATAAGATCTGCATTGCCGGGAAGGAGCAGGAGTGTGCCCAGCAGCAGCTCCCTCACATATTAGAAAGTCAAGGCTTTCCTTTACACTTGAGTAAAACCCAAGACCCTTCCAAGGTTTGCCTTGTAATTTCCGGGGAAGAGGAGTCCCATGACCCTCAGGCAGGGAAGATGAAACTTGAAGACACAACTCAGAGGAGAAGGAGGAGGACCTTGGGGTCAGGAGTTAAACTCTCCACAGGATTTTTGGAAGGGTTACCAATGACATGTACCTGTAAGGGGCCTCCACATTTATCCCACAAAATATTTAGGATCACAGCAGGTCATGGTATTTATGCAGGGGAGTAAAACAAACAAAGTCTACCTAGGAGTCACAGCATCTGTCTAGGAGAATAAAATATTATGACATCCAGATTCTATTTGCTGGGCGAGATACTTTTTACTTCCAGAATAGGTGACATGAAGGTCTGAAGTTACGGAGGGACTGATTTCCTGGACATATGTGCCTCACTGTAGGGGAGTCGAAGGTGACTTGAGTGTGGTCTGTCCTCTGGGTGTTCCTCGGTGGTGGGACAGAACACTGGAGACAGCCCAGACTTGACAGCGACAGTGTTTGTGTCCCTTAGCCTTCCAGGGGGGATATGGGGAGACATTTAAAAGTGAGCCCCAAAGCATTTCACTTCTCCAAGCACCCCAGTTGTATAAATCTCATTCTGAACACCCATCACGAGCTCACAACCAGACAGACAAGGAACCACGTGGGCGATGGGCTGGGAGGCCCAGCAGAGCCTCTCGCCTGGGGCGGAGCCAGCCCTGACTCCGTGACCATGATCTGCAGTGTTCCAGAATCCGAGTGTAGATTTCAGAGCCACGTTCAAAACCTCTCACTGCTCAGATGCTGCTGGCTTGTGGGATTTCAGCGCTAATGTAAGCACGGCCAGGAACGCAGGACTGGTGGTTGCTGTGGGGTCTGGATTTCGGAGACTGGAGGGTCAAGTTCCCGGCTCAGAGGTGGCCTGGATGCTCAGGACATGGCGGGGTGGGGGGGGGGGGCAACGACATTAGGTTCTTGGTATTTCACTGGACTCTTCGCTTAGTGGCCACAGCGGAGGCTGTTTTCACATCAGGCCGGAACTACGGCTCATTATTCTGAGTTTTACTTCTGGACGCTTAGCTTCCGATCTGTTTATCTCTTTGTGCACAAACTGATCTCCTTTAATAATTCCCGTGTCTGCTCAGACTAGCCGAAGTGGACTCTGTTGACAACTAAAAACCATGACTGGGCCACTGTGTGTTTAAGAGCCCTTGTGCTAAAAGTGTGTTCAAAAGGGAGGATGGAAGGGAGGGAGTAGGGGAGGAGAGAAAGGTTGAGCAACGGATTCAGAATCTGGAGGCTCTGGTTTTAGACTGAGCAGTGACTCTGGGCAAGTTTTTTCTCATTTCTTATCTCTAGAGAATTCACAGTATTATGAATAACGTGTTTAAAAATTATTATTATTATTTTTTTACAAGTAGGTTTTCAAGGTCTCTTCTGATTTAAACATCCTTTGAAACAATGTGATAGTTCAATGTTTTATATGATATTTGCTTTTCGAGTCTTTATTTTTTGCCATCAAGTGAGTAGAATAAAGTAAGATTTAGATTGGACCAGAATCACTGATTTGGATCAATCTAAGAAAAAAACAGGGGCGCCTGGGTGGCTCAGTGGGTTAAAGCCTCTGCCTTCAGCTCACGTCATGGTCTCAGGGTCCTAGGATCAAGACCCACATCGGGCTCTCTGCTCAGTGGGGAGCCTGCTTCCCCCTCTCTCTCTGCCTGCCTTTCTGCCTACTTGTGATCTCTCTCTCTCTGTCAAATAAATAAATAAAATCTTAAAAAAAAAAAAAAAAAAAAGAAAGAAAAGAAAACAAAACCCATTACTCTCTCTTCTTGCTTCAGGAGGCTGGAGGCAGCAATCTCCCCCTTTCCCAAACCACAGAGCCAGGGCTCAGGGAAGAAGGCAGAGCTCCCCATACCTGGAGAAGGCTTCTGCTTGGCTGGCAAGCTTTGCATCATGAAGCAGCACATTCCTGTCTTTCATTGTGTGACATAAAAATCCATGAAATGAAAATATAAAGGAGACATTTATCAAAATCCTCAGCGTGGTTAAATTGGTGATCTGTGCAGCAGCACATTTATTCTTATTAAGTATTAAAATGGCAGAAACCGGGGATTGTCACGGTATCCCCCCAGCGGGCCCACCTCCGATGAGGTGGGAAGACAACCTAGCAAAGTTTCCTTCAAGAAGACCGCGTGGCCTTGCCCGCTTGGTGGTGCGGGGTGTGTATCAAGATGGCGGACACTTAGCTTTGTTTCGCTCTCTCTGGACGAAGGCACTGTCCTCTGGGCTGTGGATTCAACACCGTGTTTCAGGGACAGAGGAGGCCAGAGAGGCTGGCAGCCTTGTCTGTCATGAGGAACGTCCCAACGTTTCCACATTCTCTTCCCAACTAGAAAGAGAAGCAGTGGTAAGGCTACAGCTGGGATCCCAGCTGTCGGGGTTGGTTTTCTGTGTCAGCTTGCCTAATGCTTCCCGTTGTTTGGTCAGACACTAGTCTGATGTGGCTGTGAGGGTATTTTTAAGATGTGAGTGACATTCAAATCAGTAGACTTTGAATAAGGCAGATTACCCTTCCTAAAGTGGAGAGGCCTCATCCAATCACTTGAAGGCCGGAAGAGCAAAGCCTGAAGTTTCCCGAATAGGAAGGAACTCGCAAAACAGCAGCATAGAAACATGGCCTGAGTTTCCAGCCCGTTGCCCTGTGGGGTTCGGACCTAAGACTGCAACATCAGCTCTTACCTGAATTTCCAGCCTGCCCTACAGATTTCAGACCTGCCAGCCCCCACAGTCTTCTGAACCGGTTCCTTAAAATCTCTCTCTCTCTATATCCAATCTGTGTCTATCTATATCTGATCTATATTTATCTAGCTCCTCTTGGTTTTGTTTCTTCGGAGAACCCTTCTGATTCATCTATCAGTCCTGTTTTTTCCCCCATTCATGGTGTTTCCTCCATATTGGCAGTTTCTTCACCTGTAAAATGGGGATAAGACTACATCCCTATTAAGTCCACTAAGAGTTTTTTGAAAATACGCTCCCATCACCTTCTATGTTAAGATCTTTTCCTGGGCTGCAGTCTTTCGGTTATACAAATGCCTGGGCCCCTTCTGAGAATCTGGGTCAGCAGACTCAGGGTGGGCATTGGGCATTCAGGCTTTAAAATGTGCTCCAGATGGGGCACCTGGAGGGCGTAGTTGGTTAAGCATCTAACTCTTGGTTTTGGATCAGGTCAGGATCTCAGGGTTGTGGGATTGAGCCCTGAGTTGGGCTCTGTGCTCAGGCTTGAGTCTGCTTGGGATTCTCTCTCTCCCTCTTCCTCTGCCCCTTCCCCCACACACAGCTGCTCTCTCTCTCTCATAAATAAATAAGGAAGTAAATGTGCCCCAGATAAGTTTGATGTGAGGCAAGCTGAAGACCATCGGCTTGGTTATAACATTGGACTTTCTTCCCATCCCAGCAGTGTGACGATCTGTTCAACTTTCACCACTTCGCACACCAGCGTAGACACGTGGGACCTTCACACATTCCTCTCTGTTCTTGCACACTTCCATCCGACTGATGTCCACCCCACCAAACACACACTCCCCCGCTCAGCAAACTCCTATTAATCTTTTAAGGCCCTGCAGAGAGGTGGTGCTTTGCTAGGTCTCCGAGACCCTTGCCTATATGTCCACAGCCTCTCTTACGACGTTGATGGCATCTTGCGTTACCGTATTACCGTCTAACTTCTCTTCTCTGTTGGGCTACAAGCTTTTCAAAGTTGAGCATCACGTCGTCGTGTCCTCATTACCCTGTGTGATGCCTGACATAGAAAGTTCAATGAATTTTTGCTGAATTTAAATTGCAAAGCAAGCTTCTCTTGTACGGATGCCACGCTCACCAAGCAACCTTTTGATAATTTGACTTCCCCGATAGCTGCCACGGATGGAGCTAATGCGTGTTCCAACAGATGTGAGTGTCTGGGCCACATGACAGGGCATTCGTTTTTAGCAGGGAATTAATAAATTGGCGTCTTGGTTTACATATACAAAGTTTGCTGAATAAATGGCTTGCTTGTGGTCATAGCTCAATTATCCAAAAACAGATGATCCTCCCAGCCTATTATTTGCAGACCGATTTTTATTTATTTTCTTGAATTGGCTCTTGTTTTCAGCCCTGATTTGTTTCCTCTCTCCTCCCTTCTGTGGATAATTGAAAGCTGGCAGTGGATGTGGCCCCATCAGAAAGGTAATCTTATAAAGCACTGATGTCATGTCATTACTAATGTCCCTGTTGGTTTGGGCTCAAATCTAGGGCAGAATCCACCAGATGTGGGTATGGTGGGTCCCAACCCTATCCCTGATCTACCTAGGTTGCTCTGGCAAAATCTAGCTCGGGACAGCGTCTGCGTGTGTGCCGTGAGGAAGACAGGGCCCTCACTTCTTGGTTGGAAGGTGGGTGAGGAAGACTGAGTCCGGCTGGCTGATCTAAGTAGATACTGATCTTCCTCCCCTTTTGGTTTGAGACAGATGGGCCATCTCATATATTTTGCTCTTTGGAGCTGCTCTGACTGCGGACATTGGCATTCTAGCTCGGTTGCATAAAGCAGGCTCTCTTTGGTAGCTATTGACGGCCCTAAGCCCCTAGGCAGAGGACTTTTCCCCAGAAGAACCCTGGAGTCAGTGTGGGATAGCTGGAGCTCCCCCAGCTAGGGATCAGTGGGTGTGGGTCCCAGCTCTGCCAGCACTGCTGTGTGTCCAGGGCAAAAGGTGATCTCTGCCTCGTGTTGCCTTTGCTCTGGAGCTGAGATTCACCTCATGGTCTCTGTGTGCTCAAATTTAAGGATGGGGCATCTGTTGAGGGGAATTGAGACTAGACTGGCTGAACAGGCTGATGTTGGCCTCCAAACCTACCTTCCTCCAAACCAACCCCTCATTTAGAAACATCTTTCCTTGTCCTTGATTCCATCCTCCAAGCAGTCCTGCAACAGTCATGGGATTCTGTAGAAGCCTGGAGTTCCCTCCCTGCCCCTCCTGCTCCAGATCTTCATGGAATGCTAGAGAGGCTTCTCCTGGTTCCAGGCTATGGTCCTTCCATGGCTGTCAGGGTGAGTCCCTGCCGTGCCTGCTTCGGTCCCTGTGCCTCCCTTCTGCCGTAGCCCTACCACCTGCAGACACACCGTGGGGCTGCCACAGGAATGAGACCACCTCCCAGCCTACCACCCTGTGCCTCTGGTTTTCATGGGCCCCCCACCCTGAGGAGTTATTGATCTTATGCTAAGAGGGGAGGGTCCCAGGGGCTGGAGAAACCAGCTTCTGTGGCTTGTGGACATCTGATGAATCGATAACACGGCCACCCTGGAGACTGAGCGACCCCTCCAATCCTCTGTGTTTTCTCTCTGAAAGTCTGATTTGGGGAGGTGGGGGGGGGCTCCTGATGCCTGGAGCAGCCTGGGGCAGGTCCTTCTGCCACTGATAGGGGTGCTCTGTGTCCTGTGGGAGTCTGAGAAGGCAGCGGGGCCGAGAGGAGTCGGGGAGAGCAGGTACAAAGCGGAGCCCGGAGGTGGGAGCTGGGGCATGGATGTGAGCATGGACAGGCCACAAGCTGGGTGGTGGCGGGACTGGTTCCAGGCCACAGGGGGGTGAGTGGCGTAGAGGAGAGCCTGCTGGGAAGCCGTCTGTGCACTGTGCTGGGCAGTGACGGTACCTGTCCACAATGAAGACTGCAGGTGGCTCTCCCAGGCCCTCATCCCTCTCACCCCAGCCAGGCCCCCTCATCCAAGAAGCTCTCTGTCTCTTCCTGGCCCAATCGCAATGGAAGAGAAATAACCATGAGAAACACTGAATCACCAATTCTCCCTCAAATTGCTTCATAATATGCCTGGGCCCCATCCACAATTCTCGAATTATGTTTTTCAGGGAAGGGGCCCAGGGATAGTAGTTTTAAAAAAGCTTTCTAGGGAATGCTCATCTGTCTCTCCAATGGGGCTTAACTATGATACGTCCGAGTACTTTTACAGCTTACCCAAAAGTCCACAGACATGCTCTCACTTTTTCTCGGACCACTTTGGTTTGTGCCGACGACCGAATCAGTCCGTTGTTTACTTTTTATTGCTCGTCGTACTTTTTCACAAACAGCGCTAGGGAAAGGGCAAGGACTCTGGAGATATTTAGTAATGCGTGCAAGGCCGGGGAATTAAAGGCCACAGTAAACACACACACCCAAGCACACAGATGTTCACAGATGTTTGCACGTGATTCATTACACGGGAGAGAAGCGTATGCTGCAGGAAAATGACAAAGGGCCAAAGAGAATGAAAAAGAAACCAGAAACCACCTACATTCACTCTGCACTTTCAAAGATGGCCGATTCCAGGGGCTCGCGCATGTCGGTGGCTTCTGATCGACACGGGGTCATGCTGTGCATGCTCTTTTATAATAACTGTGTTTTGAAATTTAACCACAGGTTGTAAGCAGATTATGTTCTCTTAAAAATACTAACGTAGCATTAGGTCCTAAGCAGGGATTTCATTAGGAAGTCATTATCAAAAATATCTCAAGGATGGGATATGGGAATTCAAAATTAGAAATTTGGGGTCCCCCCACCCCAGTGTGTATCTGACACGCATGTACACCAACACACATCCTCAAAACATAGCATTACAAATTAAATATTTAATTTGAACACAGAGATGATATGAACTTTACTATTTTCACTGTATCAGTTTTCTGCTCCCTCTTTCTGATAATTTGGTGATTTGTTAATAATCATAGCGAACCTCCCTCAAGTGTGGTGCCTTAAAACCACAATTCATCATTTCTCATGGTTCTTTGGCTCAGCGATTAGGGCTAGGATCAGCCAGACGCTCCTCCTTCTGAAGTCACCTGTAGGATTCTCAGATTTAGCAAGCAAGGATATCCAGTTAAATGTGAACCTCAGATGAACAATAACTAATTTTTAGTGTAAGCATGTCCATGTGGTATTTGGGAGAGAATAATGCCAAGAATTACTCCTTCCACTGGTGTTTTGTGTTTCAGCTGGTGTCCCCCCTCACCTGGGGTCACTCATTCTGTGGTTGGAGGGTCTTGGTTCCCTTCCAGGTGACCGCTCACCTTGCTCTAAGTTGGATGGGACTTCTTCACAAGGTGGACTCAGGGCAGCATTTCAGGGCAAAGGTGGAAGCACTGGAGGTCATACAGGATCACTTTGTCTTCATTCTAGTGGTCCAACAAGTCCCAGGCCAGCCCACGTTCAACAGATGGGAACGAGGCTCTAACTTCTTATGGGAGGAACAGTAAGGTGATGCTGCAAAGGGCCCTGGATCTGGGGTGGAAGGAATTCTTGCAGCCCTCAAGGGGTACCAGTAGATAGTAAATATCCTTCTCTAGCATTGACATAACATGGCCTTTTATGCTACTATTCCATGATTGTTTCTCATGGTCCATATTTGATATTTAGATTTGTTGCCAAGAACAGGAATTTTTGTGTATTCGTCTGATTTTCTTGCATACTTTTTTTTCCTTTAAGAGTTAAAAACCACTGCCTTGGGTCAGAGCCCAGCTTCAGCACTTACTAGCTGTGTGTCCAGGGGGAAAATCACTTGATATCTTTGAGACTCAGTTTTCTCATCTGCAAAATGGACACACCACTATGACTCACCTCATCTCCTACTGGGATGATTAAATAGATACTGAATCTAAAATGACCAATAACTATTGGTCATTATTAAGGTAAATTCCTAGTGGAATTTTTAGGTTAAGAGATGTAGAGATAGTTAAGACATTTGCTATCTATAAATAAATTAAAGGAACTATGTTTTGAATGAAGGAGAATAAGTCCGAACTCTATAGCCTAGTGGTTAAGACTTTAGAGCAAGAGTCAGTCGAATATTACTAAGACTTGTTATGTATGTATGTATGTAGGCTCTATGCTCAGCGTGGAGCTCAGTGCAGGCTCAAACTCACAGCTCTGAGATCAAGACCTGAGCTGAAACTAAGAGTTGGATGCTTAACTGACTGAGCCACCCAGGAACTCTCGGCTTGTTTTTTGTTTTTGTTTTTTGTTTTTTTTTTAAATATAGTTTTACTGGAACACAGCTATGTCCTTCTACTAATGCACCATCTTGTATTGCTTTTGCCCTACAAAGGCAGAGTTGAGTGGTAGCTGCAGAGACCTATTGGCCCACAAAACTGAAAATATTTACCATCTGACCTTTTCCAGAAAGTTCTCCCACCTCCAGTTTGGAGTAGGAGAAGCCTGTCCTCTGCCAGGCACCCTCTGTGTGGTGGCATGTGTGTGTGTGTGTGTGTGTGTGTGTGTGTGTGTGCAATGTGTATGTAACCAGCGTATAGGGGCATAGCCATCCAACCTTGAGCAGTTCAGAAAATTTTCTGTACTCTTAATGGTACTATTGACGGGACATGCTGAGCAATGCTGGAAGGTGCCAGAGGAAGCTGTGTGGAAGCCTGGCTGTGGGAAGTATGTAAAGAAGTTTGCCATTGGCGGAAGTCTTTCCAGTGTGCCTACTCACCCAACAAACAGTGGCACTGGTCTTGCCTGCGTGGCCTGACCTCTCCCAGCAGATAGCTCTGGCCCCACCTACTCCCAATTCTGGAACCTTCTGGGCTCCTCACATTGCATCTTTGAAACTGGGTTTCTGTCCTGCTTTCTGTTGACCAGAGTGCCATTGTGTGTCCTTCAGTCCATGGGCCACTGCAAGGGTACCTGTTAGGTCCTGAGAACTATACTCTAAGCTGGACATTGGTTACCTTGGAAGCTCTTCTTCCATCCTTACACCAATGCTCTGAGGTGGGTCTTGTTTTCTGGACTTTATACTCAGAAACTGAGGTTCAGAAAGGTCACATAACTTTCTCAAAACCACACAGCCATGAAAGGACTGGAGCTGGGGTTTGATCTATGTGACTCCAAAAACTTGTTCTTACTACCTCACTAGAGAACCGATAGTCTAGCAGAAAAGGGGCCATGGTACAAACGTTGTAATGGAAGTCCCAAGGAGATCCCTTCCATATAAAAGATAGATAAATGCTAGGAGAGTCCAGAAGAATAAAGGGTAATTTTATTAGATAGAAACATTTGATCTTGATTGGAATTCCAGATGGCTAGGATAAGAAAATATGTTTTTCCAAATCTGAGGTCTGTGGTAAAATTAGGGGGGCAAAAAACGATGGAACCAGATATGTTGGGTCAAAAGTTGGGAGGTAAATGATCATCTTCGCTGAAGAAAGCGCTTGACTAGGTGATGTCATGGGGAGGCCCTCATACGTGGGACCCACAGGTTGCTGTGGTGACTCTAGGGAGAGGTCCATCGTGGGCGCCAAAAAATGTTTAAGGCAGACACATCATCCCTCGTGTCGGGCTCTGTCTCTTGGCTCCTGAAGCCACCTGGTCTCCACTGCATTTGCTAACTGTGCAGCCAGTTGAGATGCTAAGGTTAGGTTCTGGGCGCCCCTCTCTGCCCAGTCCAATCCTGGAAGGGAATAATTGTCACTTCTCTTCACAAGTCTTGAGAAGCAGGAAACAGTCAGTCAACAGTGTTGATAGGTCTTAACCGTGTGTCTGTGGACAGCAGTTCCCAATCTCTGCACCTGCCGGCCAAGCCTCCGAGAACCTCGTCTCTGGTCTAGGTGAGAATCAGTGAGACATGTCCCACAGAAGCATTGTGAAGGGGCTATGAGACACGCATGTTCGCGCTCCCACCCAGGATGTGTTAGGTAGAGGAGCTTAGGAAGAGCCCATGGAGGGAAGGAAAGACGGAACACCAGCTGACTGTTCCATCTTTAATTGCCGAGCCCGCTGCTGTGCAGACTCGATGCATTTCATTTTCAAAATATGATCCTCTGCTTGGATGTTTAAGCTGGAACTAGATGAGATCAACGACCACTGAGTTCGGCCTCAGACAGTCTGATTTCATTGGTCTGGGAAGGAACCTGGGATGATGTTCTTAAAATGCTCTCCTGGTGATTCTGACATGCCGTCAGGACTGAGAAGCACTGGGATGTAATTCGACCTGAGTTCCTCACTTTGCAGGGAAAGAAACTGAGGAGAAAGGCTATTGCGGGAAGCCACTTGCCATGAAACAAAATGCAGAAAATCTGCTAGGCTACCTCTGGGGGCTTCTTTCATTTTGTGTTCCTTGTTCCTTCTTCCTCTTCATGTGCAGGGAGAGAGAAGTTGAACTTGGACCTGTGGTCAAGATCCCTTCCCCGGACCCTCTGTGACCCTGTGACTCCCTCCTGCCCACTTTCTGTTTCCCAAGTGAGTTGGGTTCCACTTTTTTTTTAATTGATAAAATGTCCCTTCTGGAATGTCATGTCTGTTTTTCCTGCTCATTCTCCTGGAAGCAAACGGGAAAGATTTATGGCTCCTTGTAAAACCCCAGCCTTGTTTAGAAATTGTTTGTGATTGATTAAGTAATAAAAATGCTTTTAAGACAGGGAGGTAAATCTTTCTGCTAATTGCCCTGTGCTTTACATTAGAACCTTGTTACACTGCCTGATGCTCTCCCAGGCTGGACAACTTTGTAATTTCCATCACACTGAAAAGTCACATTGGAATCATTGTCTGCAGCTTTTTTCCAGGACTCAGACTGTTAAAAGACACAGACAGATAATTAATGGGCCAATAAACACAACCAGCAAAGCATTTGAAACAAGAGAGCAAATCCCTTCTTCCCTCTGAGTGTGAGTTCCGGCATTCATCTGGGTGTGTGAATGGGAGCCAAGCCCCCATGGAAGGGTGGTCCAGATGGGAGATGGAAGGAGTTTCTCAGCTTCCACCTGCCCTTCCCCTCTTTCTAGCACAATGGTCTGTGTACTCTAAAAGATGGATGGATGATGAGTCAGGCTCACTGGCTTCCAGCCAGAGGGGGATGAAACTAGCATCCCAGGGGGGAGAACTCATTCCTGGACAAGGGGACAGGGCACAAGGATCATCTTGTATGGGGTCTAGTGAGCCTGGATTAGATGGTTGGCTCTCTGAGCCCTGAAGGGATACAGTGATGCACCCATCACTCTTAATCTCCATCAACAGAGTCATTGTACTCTTATACAACCCTCTGCAGTTTTCAAAACTTTTGAAGCCCACAAGAATGGCATGAGATACTGAAACAACTCTTTGTGCCCCTCTTCTGACAGCTGTCTCTGGACATGGGCAGTTTCTAATCAGTTTGGGAAGCCAGGGAAATATTTCCACTATGGAAACAGGAAACAGGTTCCCAGGGAAGGTGTATGAGAATAATAATAAGAATGATATTTGGTCTTTGTCCCCAGTTCCTGGCATCGAGCTCCTAAATCCTTGGAAGGTTTTCAGTGATAATGGTGACAGGAATCCTTCTTGTTCTGAAGAGGTAGTAGGTCCCTAGACAGCTTCAGGATGGGAGCTGGTAGTCAGAAATATTAAGCTTTGATTAGAAGCTTGGAACTTTCAGCCCTACCTTCCAACCTCCTAGAAGGGGAAAGGGACTGGAGATTAAGCTAATCAACAATAGCCAATAATTTATTCAATCATGCATATGTAATGAAACCTTAATAAAACCCCCTAAACAATAGATTCAGAGAGCTTCTGAGTTGGAGAACAAAGGGAGGGGGGAGGTGTAACACACCCTAACTCCAGGAAGGCAGAAGTTCCTGTGGTCAGGACCCTTCCAGACCTCATCCTATGTACCTCTTCATCTGACTGTTAATTCATATGCTTTATAATAAACAGGTCGCAATAAAAGTTTTCCAGAGTTTTGTGATGTATTCGAGCAAACTTGAAAGGGAGGTTTTGGGAACCCCCAGATTTTGTAGCAAAGTCAAAAAGATGCGTGGGTGATCCGGGGATCCGATATTTGTGGCGGCATCTGATGTAGGTGCAGGCTTCTGGGACTGAGACCTTAGACCTGTGGAGTCTGCACTAACTCCAGGTAGTTAGGTTGGAATTGAGCGGAATTGTAGGATACCAACCAATTCTGGTATGGTGAGGCAAAAGAACCTCTACATATTTGGTGTCAGAAGTATAAACACCTGACAAGGGTTTCTGAATGTGCAGGTAGAACTACCTAAGTGGCATCTGGCCCAGGAGACATCTTGTCTCACCACGGCCAGCGGTCTGATTACCTCTACTTACCACTTTTTAGCAGTAGCAGGTTTGGCAGGCATATTTGCCTCAGGGGAGATCTGATTATCCAGCATATTCTGCCTGGCACAGATGTTAGTGATAGCAAGTGACTAAAAAAATAAGGCAAATTTGTAACTGGTCCACCAATGAACTCAGGAGATTCCTGAGTGCTCTAAAACTAGAGAATGATTTATGGTTTTGAGCATTTTTCTGGGGAGAGTCCACTTCCTTTATCAAAGTTTTAAGGGATTCATAAATCAAAGATGATTTTAAAAAATCCTAAAGTTGTGTTATGACTATAAGAAAGGTGGCAGAAGCATTAACTCTGACTCAGAGAGTCAGGGTGGGCTTTACTGGGGAAATGACATTTGGACTAGGCCTTGGAGGGAGAATGGCTTGTCCAGGAGATGAAGAAGGGGATTGCAGTAGAGGTATCTTATGTGCAAAGGTTCAGAGTTCTGGGAAATCATGACTTAACTGTGGACCAGAGAGAAAGCAGGTTGGAACAGAAGGCACCAAGGAGAATGCACCTGGAAAAGCAACACTAGGCGATGATATTTAGACTTGACCCATAAGTCCCCAGACACTAACTCTCCCTTGTATCTACTGCATGATTGTTCTGTTTGGAACAAGGTCATAACTAGCTCAGAGAAGGGAAGTGAGGCATCAGTTGAGTCCAATTGTCAGGGGGCAAAGCAACTTGGGAGACAGTGACATCCAGAGGACTGAGTGGGATAAAGAGAATACCCTACCTCAAATATATGGCTTGGCCAGCTATTCTCAAACTTACTTAGGCCTTCCCTAGGACTTCCTATCATTCTGAGTCCCAACTTTTCTGGACCAGCTTCCATGGAAAGTTATTCTGCTCTAACAAGTTACTGTGGAAAGACTGTTTCCCCAGGGGAGAGTTTCAGGTTTTGGCCATCGCCAACTGGGAACTTTTCACCTGTCTTAAGGATAATATGTGGGTCAAATGACGGAGACAGACCATGAGTGTAAATATGTCATTATACTTTTGTCACAGCATTATTTAGCTATTCCTTTCTTGCAATGCATTGGAGACACCCAAACTTGAAGTTACCAAAGAGAGATGTTAGCTTCGGAGAGATGACTTCACTCAACTCCTGGCATCCTCAGCATCCCTGAGAAGAGGAGATCAAAAAGCCATAGCTCCTGAAAGCCCTCCATGCAGGAACAGGATAATGATGAGGATCCTCAGTGAAGGCAGGGTCCTGGTTTTAGAGCTGCTGCCCCTCAGGTTATGCCTCTGGACCTGCCATGAAGAAACTGCTCAGATTTGGTCTCAGGATGAGCGAGAGCCTTCAAGCTCATGTGATAGCAGCAAATAGATGATGGGAAGCTCCCTAGCACCTCTGCCCACTCCTTCTGACCATCCTGCTAGTCTGGTTCTCCCAAAGTCTTAGGCAGGGCTCTCAGTTCCCTCCTGGCTGTGGGCCAATTTGTCACCGCTATGTCCCCTATGGAAGGTAGAAACTGGGGAGACTCAGACAGACAGAAGGTCCCTTCCCTCCAAGGCCTGGCTGTCTATATTACTAAGTCCAACAGAGTAACAAATTCCGATCCGAAAAAAGAAGTAGTGAACCATTACTGAGTACATACCAGGAGTTACTGTGCTGAGTGTCTGATTATTAGTGGGGTTATCTCATTGAACCTTCCCAACTGCCCTGTGGACTAAGAACTATAGGTACCCCCACTTTACTGATGAGAAAATCAAAGATTGGAGAAGAGGAGAATCAACTTGCCCAGAGTCCCACAGCCAGTTAATAGTGGACTCATGATCCAGACCCAAGCCACCTGGCTACAGAGGCACACACATAACCACTATGCAGTCCTGCTGCTGAGATCCGTGGTCAGCTGGCCTCAGTCCCCTAGGCATCCTGTACACAGGGCAGGGTGGAGGAAAAGGCTTCCAGGTGGCTCTTATTCAAGAAATAAAGTGGATACGGAATAGGTATATCTGAGAGATCCTACTTGATGCAAATATACAGGAAGCATATCACAACTCATGGAGGGATGGTCTGGACGGCAACCAGGTGAGGTGCCAGGCTCCTGCCCAGAGGGCTTGGGCATAGAGGCTGCCCAGCAGGTTATTTCCAGATCTTGCTCCTAGGTGGAGAGAAAGCAGTCAGTTGGTTGACGTTTCTGGGGTGGACAGTACTATAGATTGCTGAGTGAGGCTGGGAGCAACAGAGCCTGGCTTTGCTGAGGTTGTTCTCATGGGGAGGGCAGTTACTTCCTCTCTTTGTCCATATTTCCAGAATGCCAAGTAGAGGCAAGGGCAACTCTATGCCTTGCCAGACGCATATAACAGTAACAACTATCACCATATTGAGGAACTTAGAGAAGTCGCATTTGTTGGCCTGAGTGGACTCAGGGGAGCTCCTCCTTCCTCCAGATGTGGTCTGGCAGCAGAACTGTGGCATTGAGGAAAAGCGGCCCAATGGGGTGTAAATTAATAGAAGAACCTTTGCAGGTCAGCATCCCTCTGAGGAGCCACTTACTCAAACCACCTTTGGGGCTGGCCCAAACATGAGCCTTTTCCACTGCCGCTGAGTCCTCCCTGGGAAAAACCTCACGCCTCTTCCTTCCAAGCTATGTCTTATGGTGTCCAGTTGTTTATCAGGAGGTAAATATATCTCTGAAACGTGTTGGCTTATAAGAGTTGAAAAGAAACATCATTCCTAATGGAAAGTGAAATAGGTCAGGTCCTTTCTACTTCTCTTACAATGTGCAAAAGATTAGTCTTGGAAAGTGTGTATGCAGGTTGAATAATTACAGAAAATATTTTAACCATGGTGATCTCTTGAAGGTGTTTAAGCAGGGAAATAATACAATCAGATTTGTGAGTTCTTGTTCAACAGCTAAGGGTTATAATTACTACTCTGCTTCGTCGTGATGCTCTTGAGGATAAGGAATGAAGCCCTCTTTCTACACCCCTCGCACCTGGCAAACAAGTGCGCTGTACTTACTTGCTACTCAGCAAATCTTGAATGCATGAAAGAATGTCCAGGAAAGTCTGCAAGTGCAAGCAGGAATGAGGCTGGAGCTAGAGGTTGTGAATTGGGAGCTAGAAGGGACTAGAGCCAGAGGAAGTAGCCAGAGGAACTCAGACATAAGGCTAGGGGGGCGGGGTTTGAATTATAGAAATGGGTTCTGGAAAGGGAGAAAAATGGGTGGATGCAGGACATGTCACGCAAGCAAGATGGGCACTTATTTCTATGATGTAGAGCAACGCTGTCCAATAGAACTTTCTATAATGATGGAAACACTCTATATTTACATTGTCCAATATGGTAGCCATGAGCCATATGTGGCTATTCGGCGCTTGAAATGTGGTTAGCGTGACTGAGGAACTGAATTTTTAATTTAGGAAATTTGTAATTAAATTTACATAGCCACATGAGGCTAGTAGTTACCATATTGGGTAGTATACTCTATTATCTCCAAATCACAGAAATGGTTTTGTGGGTCTGGGAAAAAGATGGGAGAGAAATTGAAGACAAGTGTAGCCGCAGGAAATTCCATAGTGAAATCTCAGGCTTGGGCTGTTCATTGTAGGTGTAAAGTTGGTGGGAAATAAGTTAAATTACAATATCCCAAAGATTGTCAATCTCATATCCTTGACATATTAGCTGACTTGCAGCTGGAGTCATTTAGCCATTAGTTTTAGGGTCAAAAATGAAATAAAGTATCTCTCTGCTTCTTTGGCATCCATCCTGGTCCAGGTGAGGATGTTATCTGTTTCCCCTTTCTATCCTTCATGGAGAGGTGTGTGGATGAGGTTTCACAGGGAGGGATAATCCAATCCAGCCAAATCTAGCCCAGCTTTTCATGAGCACTTACAGCAAATTAACCCAAATTTGCTCTGGCAGGGTGAGGGGGAAGGTTTTTATTTTGCTGGCATCATGTTCGTGTAATAAAAGTGCCCTTTTTAATAAAAATCAATGACAACTCTAAATACACAGTAAATGTTGCAACATTAATAAAACATACTATGCATTAAATCCAACTTTACTATGCAACGTGCACTATTTACAGCTTTCATTTCAGGCCTGATCATGCTTCCAGTGGTGAGTGAAATGGCCTCAAACAGCTGTCAGATGGTGTGAAATGAACACAGACACAGGGTAAATAAAACTCACATGAACCCTGGGTGTTCTTTCTCAGCAATGAGAACAGCCCTGGGTGACCTAGGGTGAGTGTGTGGTCTGTAGCCATTTGCACCGTGTCATACAGCCTTCCTCGCTCTGTCTCTCTCTTCTTCCTTCTTATGCACACAACTGGAGCAATGCACAAGGCATTAAAGGCATCTCCTGTTATCTAGGGACTTAACAGATGATTATGGAGATTAAGCATGAACTATATACATGACACAGTTCTTCATGGATTCCCTGATGTTTAAAGGATGTAAGTTTCTGATTCATCGTATATACTATATCCCCTCACTGAATTCCTCCCTCTCCTTCCCCACTTAGAAAACTCTTACTCATCCTTCAAAACCCAAATCAAATGTCACCTCCTCTGTGAAGACTTCCTTGAGCCTCCAGGCAGAGTCCATGACTACATTGTTTGTGTTCTCATCCTACTATTTTTTCTATTTCCCAATGAGTGAGATTATCACACACACATTCTGTAGTGAAATTCCTTGTCTTCATTTTTTGTGACTCCCACTGTGAGACCTCCAAGGGCAGAAACTTTGATATGCAGATATCTGCATCTTCAGTGTCTCTTGCTTTACCTACCACATGGAAAGTTACATGAGCAACACTTGTTTCAAGTGAATTTGGTGGCATATGTAAGGCTGTGTTAATGTAGCTTCACTAAGCACTGTAGAATTTGAAGGAAGTGTGTGGGTCAATTCTGTCTGTCCACCTAAAGACCTTTAAATGTCTTCATCACTCAGAGTGGTGGGCCTCTGTGAGCCACGCTCCTTCTGTCCTGTGCTCCATCGTCTTTAACACCTGGCTTCCAAAGTCCCTGGGCTTGACTTCCTCTAGCTGGCAGAAGGGAAAGAACCTGAAAGGTGCTAGGTGGGGATGGAGGGCAGGCAGATGGAAGGGAGACATGCACACCACACTGTCTACAGCTCAGGCCATGGCCACACTGAACTGCAGGACAGGCTGGGAAATAGTTCAGCGAGGTGCCCAGAGGAATAAGTCTGGTGCTCACATAGCCAGTTTGAAGAGGTAGGCGGGGCCCTAAACATCTCCCCCTTATTCATGATGCCCAGATACACTGGCTTTCCTGATTTTCTTTGTGCCAAGCACGTTCCACCTCTAAGTGTGCTGTTTCCTCTGCCCAGAATCTTTTTTCCCTGGTATCCTTGATCAATCTCAAGCAATTTACACTGTTCTCCCACCCAGTTCCCCTCTTGGATGTTTAATAGCACTCAGTACTCACCGCAGTCAAATTGTCACTCACCTCCACTAGGTTACAAGTTCCATGAGAGCATGGCCCCTTCTAGCAATAGACCAGGGCTGCTCTTGGTTGCATCCCAAGGGCCAACGCCTGGGTCCAGAAGCTCAGGTTCCTCTGGTGGCCAATCCAACAATCCCATTCTCTGTCATGTTGATGAATCCCAAAGAAGATTCTTCCGTATCTTCTACTGGTTTTAAAAAAACAATCGACATGGAGGATGCCTGGGTGACTCAGTCGGTTGAGCATCTGACTCTTAATTTCAGCTCAGGTCATGAGCTCAGGGTCCTGGGATTGAGCCCCATGTTGGGCTCTGTGCTTAGCAAGGAGTCTGCTTGAGGATTCTCTCTCTCCCTCTCCCTGCGCCCCTCCCCTGCTCATGCTCTCTCTCTTTCTCTCTCTAAAAAAAACCCCACAAACCAACCAAAAATACCCAATTGGCACGGGGTGTGGGATAAGGCAGTTGAGATGTCTTAGAATCAGCCCCATCTTGTAGACCAACTCAAGACATAATATGTTCTATAAAAATGAACTTTAGTAAGCTCTGTCCTTGAATGGTCAAATTGAAAATTAAGGAGATGACTCAAGCTCAGCTACTTTCTGTTTTACATGACCTTGGGAAACAACTTAAATTCCGTGGAGTCAGTTTTCTGTAAAATGGGCCTGACAGTATAGAGCAGAGCACAAGTGGAAAGCAGTGGGGCCTTGCCTGACATCTAGTAGGAACTCAGTATGTACCTCTCTCATTTCTCTTCCACTTTATCCTTTCTTTTCTTCCCGCTCCCCACCGTTTTTCTTCCTCTTTCATGTTTTTTCTTTTTTTAAATAGCGTGGGTCTTATATGAAGATTTAACAGCGCATCTTCATTTGCCTCTCTCTCCCCATTTGTCAGAGTTTGAAGCCCCTTTTCTGCCTACAGGACTCTTCCTAGGGCCTTGTTGGCCTCCCTTGTCCCCCCAACTTCCAGCACAGACTGACTTTCCTGAGAGACCATGTGACGGTAAATTTCTAGTACATGTAGTTAATAGGTTAATCGGTTTCTGGAGACCCAACTTGGCCCATATTCAGAATGTAATAATGATTTGTGCTTTAATTGGTTTTCCCTCATTTGGGGGCCATGGGAACACAATTTCCTCAAATTCTCAGGAGGATTGATGGTTGGAGTAACCACTGAAGTCTGCTTCAGTCAGATCGAATGTGAAAAGGTCCTTCTAGGACAAAACACAGATCTCTGTTCTTTCCCACAAATGGGGGCACCAAGGTAGATGCCCATGTGCCTGCTAAGGGACCGAATCCAGTCCCTAGAGAGACTCTTTCAACCAATCATTCATGACTGCGTCTGCTCCATTTGCTAGGCAGCCATGACAGTGTGGCTCTTTTGGAAATGCAAGTACTATATGGACAGGGGGGTCCCAAAAAGTACTCTAAATTTTTTTAATTGGCTTGCTTTCAATGAAGAGTTGAAAAGGTGATCCTATACAGCATTCTGGGGAAGGACATGGAGGTTTTGACACTCCCTGGTTTCCGTCAAGTGACCAAAAGGGACAGAAGCATGAGTGCTGGTTCTTGGGTGAGCACCTTGAGGGGACATCTTTTTTTGCCTTTGTGTCCCAGGGCCTATCTCATTAGAATTGCCTCACAGCCATTCACTGAAATAAAATGAAAAATTCCCAGGACTTTTAACTAAGATTGGAAAGGGCTGCTCCATACAAGAATACAGTTGGCTAGCATATTAACTACATGCTCTTTTCTCCACCCTATGGCTTGGTTTGTGTTGAAATCTCTCCTGTCCTTTTCTGGGTTGATTGAACCTAGATTTTTATTATCTGAGTGAGACAGAAGAGGGAGAAGGGGAGAGGGTGGAGAGGACTCACACTTTCTTTTGGTTTCATTTTGTTTTTGAGTGCGTCCTAGAAGGGGTCCCCCATTACCAGGCACTTTCACAAACGTTGCTCTTGTATTCTCATTTACAGATGTAAAAATCTCAGCCCAGAGAGGTTGAGGAATATGTCAAGTTCACACGGCTGAGCCAGCATCGAAACCATGGCTACCCACTCTAAAACTGATGCTTTTTCCCCCCACTAAGTCCATACTAGGTTCAGGTGAGGTGAGCAGGAAATGAGGGAGGAAATGGGGCATCCACAGCACAGATATTGGATGCCCGTTGGCCCGAGGAGTTACAGAAACCCTTCCAGGGCTGTTATCTCTCTCTTCTCTGCCTTCCTCTGGCGGCCTCAGTGACTCACATTGCAGGTTATATGATGGAAGGTGCAGGTGACCTTGAAATCCCCAAGGAGAGGTGTGATCACATAGTAAGGGATGGACCTGGTGGTTGTTTCCCTCACACTTAGACACCCGGTCTTTAGAGGCCGGCATTTTTCTTAATCCCAGGGAGAATGTAATTCTATTGTGACGAAGGAGGTGAGAGGTTTAGACTCCTCTCTCTGTTGGGCGGTTGCTCAGAGGTGGCGATGGTGATACACGGAAGACAAATTGTAGACTTTTGCAGCCTCTGGCTTTAGTTTCCCGGGGGCAGCTGGAGAAGAGAGTGCCCCTTCTGTTCTCGTGAGTTCCCCAAACCTCTCCACCAGACCTCTGACAGTCCTTGGCCACTGCAGGCCGCCTTCATGATCTTTTCTGCTACTCCCTCCACCCTCTTGGAGCCATGAAAGCAACATCAGGCTTGCACCATATGCAGCTTTCTGGGTCTGAAATTTGATCTTTTTGGAACAACAAATCTTGTAGAAGAGCCAACGTGTCTCATGGGACAGCACGTGCTGGCCTGGAGCCAGATGAACCTGGGTTGAAATCCAACCTGGAACATGTTTCATGATGACCTGAGATTTCTGAGCATCGGCTTTCTCATCCACGAAACAGGGAGCATGAGTCCCACCCAGCGGGGTAGGGCCATCAGATATCTTCCACGTAAAACTTAACAGGAACTTGCTAGGCCTTGAGCAAAACGACTGTTTCTGGTAGATGACAAGCCCAGGCTCTGGGGTCTGACGGTGGTGCTGTGTCAGATTCTGAATGTTACTGACCAGTGTGCATGCTTGAGTGACTGTTTCAACCTCTCTGATTCTGTTATTTGGTACTAACTAGTGGTCCATCCAGTATAACTACCTTCTAGGGTCAGTGTGAAGAAGAAATAATGTATGAGGGGGTTAGCATAGATCTTGGTACAAAGAGGGCAGTTAATAAATGTTGACTTACTATATTGTTAAATATTATTATTACTCTTGCAAGTATTAAGTACTATAGTAATGATGTCATGCTGTGCTGCCCAGACTCTTCATTCAGGATCCAGGTTCTCATTCCCCAGCTGCCAGGGCTATTGGCTACTGATGGCTCATTGCTAAGTCCTGGGGCCCTTTGTTGAAGGAGCAGCCTCACCCAGTGATTGGCCCCCTTGCTCCATTGGGAAAACTCTGCAGGCCCCTTCCAGCTCCAGACTCCGTGAGGCTAAGGCCCGTGTTGTAACTGCAGTGTGACCAATCCTTCTTTCCTTCACAGGGAATGATAAAAACTCTAGGCAGGCTTTCTGAATTCCTCTTCCCAACCAGGCCTTGACTTCTGGGCTGCCATGTTTGTTTCTACATTGCCTAGTTTTGGCAAGGATCCTGGGACGTCAGGTTAGCTAGCATTCCCCATCCCTGATATCTGGTCATCTGATCACCCTGGATATCCGAGCAGGCTCCTCACCCCCCACCTTCCCTTGGTGATGTCTGGTGACCCTGACCTGTGTTCAGTAAGAATCCTGTTAGGTCGGTTTAGCCAGAATGCCCCTTACCCTTCATGCCCCTCATGTTTCCTCCGAGAAATTTCCCCCAATCTGCTCCTTGGCTCTAAATTCCCACTTTGCCTTGTTGACTGAGGAGCTGAGCCTGCTCTCTCCCCCCTGCTACAAAACCCCAATGGAGCAGCCCCCCACCCCTTACACAAAATCTGTTTTGTGGTTCGTTAACAAGTGTCATGAATAATTTTTTTTTTAAAGCAGCACTGTTCTCTAGAGCACTTGCAATAGGCCTCCTGCATGAAAATCTCAGCATCTCAGAGTCTCTGTGTTTCCAGGACTTACTCCATTCAATATCTGAATTTTCTTTACAACAGAGTAAACCAGCGCCCCCGACCCCCACTCCCAACCCTCGTGAGACAGGGAGCTCTCCCAAGCTACTCTGCAGATAATTCTAATAATTAGAAAATTTCTAAATGTAATATCCAACAATTATGTAGCTCTTTACTCTTACAAAGTATTTCTATATATCTTATTTCTCTTGAGTCCCACAAAATCTTAAGGCATGTCTTATTAATATCCCCATTTTACAGAAGAACAATTCCAGAAAAATCAACAAAATTAACTAACTTGCCCAAGATTACTTAAGGGATGACAGGTAGAGACATATATAATCAAATTGGTTCCAGGATTTTTTTTTAATTAAAAATTTTTTATTTTATTTTATTATTATTATTTTTTGGCTAATGCAGGTTTAAAAAACCTGGGTTGGAAGGACTCTAATCTTCTTGGCACGGCTGGCACCACTCTCACTCTTTTAGTGGATCACTTTACACATTTAAGTCACCTATCTCGCCTCAGGAGAGAATGTGAATCCAGGGAATCTTACTTAGAGATGGAGGAAACTGGATTCAACCTCTAACCTCTTAACTTTAGACCTGTCGGGCACTTACACCATGCCATCTGTTTTTTAATTTCCATACATGTCCTCTGTTGGGGGTCCTACCACAAGCAGAAAATCCACCCGGCATGTGACAATCCTTTAGTGAATTCAAGACCCTCCGTGCTTTCTTTTCACCCACGTTGAGCTCCCCAGGCCCCTCCACTCTTCTTCATGAGCCACATGTGATATTGTGATTTATAACCAAAATATATATATTTGCTCTTCATCTCTGTTTCTGGCACAGAGCTCCTAAAATCCTTGGAATTTCCTAAGCGATGAGAGTCATAAAGGTGTCTTCTGTTTTGTTAATGAGATGACTTTTGGACCGCACAGGAGGTTGGGGGCCAGGAGAACCAACCACGTGATTGAGGGTTGGAAATTTCAGTCCCACACCATGACTTCCAGGGAGGGGAGGGAGGCTGGAGATTGAATCAACAGCCGAGGGCCAATGATTTAATCAACTGTGCCTTTGTAATACAGCCTCTATAAAAACCCAAAAGGACAGGGTTTGGAAAACTTCTGGGTTGGTGAACATGTGGGGATTCAGGAAGAGGGGCATGTTCAAAGACCACGGAAGCACTGTTCTCTTTCCCTGTACTTTACCCTGTGGATCTTCTCCATCTGGCTATTTCTGTGTTATATCCTTTCCTAATAAACTAGTGATCTAATATGTACAATGTTTCTCTGAGTCTTGTGGGCCACTCTAGCAAATAAATCCAACCCAAGCAGGTGGTCTCTGGAACCTCTGATTTATAAGCAGCTCGTCAGATGCACAGGTAACAACAAGGACTTACAGTTGGCATCTGATGGGAGCTCAGTCTGTGGGATTGAGTCCCTCCCTAATCTGTGGGATCTGACGCTCTCTCTGGGTAGAATTGAGTTGAATCATGGGACACACAGCAGGTGTTGGAGACTTCCCTGATGGTGTAGGGACTCCACCCCACCCTACAATGGAATTAGAATCAGAATCATACTATGGTTATGTGTTCACATGTTATACTGTCCATTTAACTGGATGGGCTCCAGTTTAGTAATAGTGCTCTTAAAAATGGCCCTAGAACTTAAGATGGTCCAGAGGTGACCTGACCAGGCATTGCAGTTTAACTGAAGCTCAGTGACCTGCACATCACCACAATCCTGGTTTAGTGGCTGGTCACATAACTTCATAGATCTCTTAAGTGTTTAAGTATTCCACTCAACCAGGAGAAACAAGGCTCACGCAAGAGTGTGTCTCTTCTTTATTATCTCTCTTAAAGTTTATGCGTTCAAATATGGTCTGGTTATGAGTTAACAACATAAGAGAATCAATACCAGACTCTGAAAAGGAGAACTCACAACATGTCTATAAAAGCGAAATTAGCGTCGTAAAACAATTATGGATTCAAGTTTTACTTATTTATTTTTTTTTTGCCTTGGCAAGGGGTAGGATTATCTCTGTGCTCCTAAATTAAAATTGCAATGCTTTCAAAATCCATGTTACCGTTTTGGAGGGGCATGTACAGAATTCTACCATTATCTGGACCCGGCTGCACAGTGTTCTAGCTGATTCCATTTATGAGAAAACGATAATGAGAGCAAACATGAATTCAGGACTTAACAGTGTGCCAACAATTGTGCAAAGCAGGTCGCAGATATTTTCTTATTTTATCCTCACAACAACCCGGAGGAGGAAGGTACCCTTACTGAGTAGCTTGCCCCAGATGACACAGTTGTTAGGAGAGGCTGCAAGGATGTGAGCTCTGATAGCAGATTTTCTCAATGATAAGGTGGATGCTTGCTCTCCCTCTGGCTATTGGCTGAGCCTATGACCCATGACCCAGTTGGTTGTGAACTTGAGCAGGGAACAAAAATATCCTTTTTAGTTCCCTGAACACTCACAGTCTCAGCAGAAAAGCCTGGAGGAGATCCCTGGCCCAGGGATCGAATTCTGTCCCCCCTTACCACCGCTGCACACTTTTCTGCTTCCTGTCTGAGATACATTCTAAACTCCAAACAATTATGACCCCCCCCTCCACTAACGTCCCAGAATAGACATTATTAGAGGTTTTAAAAATTATAGGAAAAGAAGAAGGAGGCAAACTGAGGAAAATGCAGTCTAATTTTACAAGAACTATTTGTCACTTCATTTAAAAATTCCCTTTCAAGGCACAAGTTCAAGAAACCTAGTTGGAGGTTCAATCTTTTATAAAGGAAAATGGCAGGGCCATTGGTTTTTAATATCCTATATATTACCCAAATAAGGTAATGACCGATTTTGTAAGCTGCCTTTGGGGGTGTGGCCAGGCAGACTGTGAGTGAGACATGAAGTGATTCTTTGTGAAGTACATTTCCAAACACCTTTTATAAACGCCTGTCATGGCTTCAATGGGCTTGTCAATTGTTAAGTGTTTCCAATGTCATCGTTGTGGGAGATGCCTTTTTACTATCCTGTGGCACTAATGGAGAGCCATTTTGAGGGTGTCTTTCCCACACATTGACAACTTGGCTTGAGGAGGAAAGGCCAGAAACTATTTAAAGTTGTTGACATAGCTCTTTTTATGGAAGCAATAATACTTGTTCTTGAAATGTCATTGCATATAGTTTCCTATACGCAATAATTATACATTTAGTACCTGCATAGTTGATGTGCTCTAGGGCGAAAGTCTCTATAGTACCTCCTTCTCTTGGCCACAATTATGTTTTCAGAACGTCAGATGTCTGTCTTCCTCCTCGTTGGTTACTTTTCTGTAAAGGGTGAGTAGGTGGGTGAGAGTTTGCCTTTTAAAGGCAGAAAAGCATGTTATCCCTTTGGGTTATTGATGTCCCTTGTTCCCTTTGATCCTTGGTGACTCCTTGTAAGAAAGCAGAATGTGTCCTGGTTTCTCAAGGAGATTTGGGATGAGAGGTGAAGGCAGAGGGCCCAGAATAAAGTTTAGGTGGTGGCGAGAAATGGTAACTTGTTCCTAAAATTCCGATGGGTCTCAGTCTGAGTGCAGGAAAATTGTGACACCACCGAGAGACTGATGTCTCCCACTCCATCTGCTTATTTCTATGACGGCAACGACTGGGAACATATGGCCCTCTGGCCCTCCAGCCATGTGGCCCTCCAGCCATGTGGATAGGATGTAAGTACTTGATGTCCTGCCCTGAACTAGTGCAGTGGGTATTTGCTCGGACTGTGGATCATGACAATTTGGATTCCAACACCATCTTTTACTTCCTTGTGTGACACTTCGGGCTGGTTAAACTCTCTGCACCTTAACTTGCTCATTGGCAAAATAATCATGATAATGACGACAGGTTGAGTGTTAGAAAGTCCTAGGCAAGCAGTACGTGAGGCCAAACAGACCAGAATTGGAATTTTATCTGTGCCAGTTACCAGGTTTCTGACCTTGAACATCGTCAACCTGTAAAATGGGCGTATTAACAATATTCATCATCATCCCTTCTCCAGGACTTGGGATGAGAACTGATAAAGGTGATTAATATATGCTCTATACTAAGGAGAGTGCCTGGCATATAAATACTCAACAAATATCAGTTTTATTTAACAATTAATATAATGGTTGTTTTCGTTAAAGTTTTTTTTTTTTTTTTTTTTAATTTAAGAGCATGTTGGCAGAGTGCAATTTGACCCCAGGTAATCGTTGTCAGACTCTGGGAACTCAGGGAGGCACCAAATGCGGGAGCTACTGCAGATCACTGGGGAGAGCAGCAATAGCACTGGGAGCCAGAGGGGGTCAGGCAATTGGCAGGTGGGTGGGCAGCCTCTGCTGAAGGGTACAGCTTGTCTGCACATAGGCTGCCTTTGTGTGCGCCTCAGTCAGGCCTCTGAGAACACTAGGCATCCCCGACCTCTCCCACATAGTTTAGCGTTGACACTGGTCCTGTGAATCCTGAGGGCTCCCACTCAGGCTTGAGACCTGAGTCAACACTGATTTTGAGACAAACGGGATGTAAAGAAAGGCAGCTTTAGCTTCCGTCCCAGGGCTGCTGTTGGTGCTAAAGAGCTTTACGAGGGTCTAGGGAGAGAGAGAGACAGAGACAGAGACAGAGAGACAGAGAGAGAGAGAGAGAGGGAGAGGGAGCTGCGAGGGTGGGGGAGAGACATTGCCATGGCTCACGTCCATAATATGGCACTATCTTTCCAGGAGGAATGGATTAATAATTTACATAAGGCATTTAATTAAAAATGTGTCATCACCTCATTAATGTCTTCTCCGAGGATGCATCATTATTCTCTTTTGTTAATAGAGTCGAGTGTGTGTGTGCCCCTGCTGCTGGCCTGCCTGCCTGACGGGGCAGGTGCCCAAAGAGGGGTGTGTGTTGAGGGGGGGCTGCCTTCGTGGTGGCTTTACAGGTTCTGCTCCAAGGGGTCACGGTGGACAACCTGCTCCTTCCTGTGTTTCCTTCCCGGGCGCCGCCCTCCAGGGGTCTGCTCCTGCCCCGGTGGTGGGGACCCGGGGTCCAGCTGCCTCCGAGGCTGCCGGTCCCCTGGGGCAGCTCCTCTCTCCAAGGAGATCAAGGGAGGTTGTGGAGCCCCACAGCGCAGCGACAGTCCCCAGCCCTACGTTTCCTTTCAAATGTAAGTACAAGGAAGCAGAAAGGAGCACAGAGGGGCCCCAGAAGAAGGACAATGAATTATTCATCTCCTCGGAGGGGCTCAGGGCTCACAGAGCCTCCTCTTCCCATCCTGAAAGGCAGCCAATGAGAAAGGCACCTTATTCACTGGTTGAATTACCGCGTCTGAATGGCTGGAGGATCCATTTCAGAGCCGCACTTAGAATCGGCCTATTAAAAAGGCAGCCGCGGATTTGTTTCAGAACCTACACTGGCAATGAATGAGGGCGCTTCCATCTCTGCTGCCTATTTAAAAAGCTTCACTTCTCACAGAGCAACTCTTTTAATTAAATCAATAATTATGTTTCATCGAATCCAATGCTCTTCAGCAAAAACCAGCACAGAGCCTCTCTGCCTTTTGAAAACTTAATTTAGGCCAACAGCGGGTTGGGGGAGGGAGGGGGGACTGGGGAGGGAAGGAGAGTGGGGGCAGAGAATAGCAGAGGGAATTGAGTATTTAATGGCGCTTGATAGAATATCCCCCACCCCCTCCACTCCCCAGGGCATTGAAAGGGGCACTGGTGGGAGTCCAGCTTCAGTTTGAAACAGGTAGATTTTTCTTTTGGGTCAGGGTGGAGGGAAGAGATGCTATTTAAACCCAAGATTTCCAATGTCCATTTTTATTCTGGTTCCGTGATGCCTTCATTGCCTCCAGGCAACTGGAGGGGGTATCTTGCTGGATGCTCCATAGATATGATCGTGGATAGAGCCTTGGGTATTTTGTTTTTTGGGTTTTTCTGGAGCCACAGGCTTAGGCTAGATCACTGATGATTGCAGTGACTTCCTAACTGATCTTCCTGGCTCTGCTCTGGGGTCTCCGTCAACTTCAGAGTCTCAAATTGAACCTCTCTGGTCCAATCACTTTCTTCCTTCCGAAAGGAGGCTGCGTCTTGCTGGTGTGCACAATCCCAACCAGGCAGGGAACCTGAGCGAATGAGTAAGCCGGAGATGGTGGGGACTGGGTCCAACTGGTGAGAGGCATTCCTTGGTCTCAAAGCCATGGCTAGAGCTCAGCTCCAGCCAATTGCTGGCACAGAGAAACATAGCCCCCCTCCCCCCCCCTCCATCGCCAGGTATTTTGACTATTTTCTCAATAAAACCTGGCAGTCCTGCCTTTTCTGTGCCATCTGTCAAGTTTTAAATATCGGCTACAGTGGTAACTAAAATAATTTGTTCAAAATACTCATTATGCCCTTTTACTAGGCCCAGCTTGCAGGAGAAACTATATTAACCAGCCTATGGGGAGAGAAGGCTTTGTTTACATGGCAGGTTTTGGCCAGTGAAATACAGGTGGGATCGATGTGTAGGATCGTGGAACAGAAACTTTAAGAAACATTGTGTGGCTGTGAATTGTGTAGGACTGATGATTCACAGACCCGTACCCCTGAAGCAAATAGTACATTATATGTTAATAAAAAAAAAAAAGAAAGAAAGAAAGAACCATCGCGTGGTTCTGCTAGCATTCTTTTCCCTTTGCTCCAAGAATGCACATCCTAGACAGGGGCTGCCCCCTCTGCCTCTGTGTCAGCATACACAGACCTTGGGGCAGGGCTGGAGTCACTCCTCAGCTGACGCGAACGTGTTCAAGAAAGAAAGTGCAATTTATTGAAAGCCACTAAGATTATGGGTTATTTGTTACTGGATTGAAGCTAACTGATACATTTACCAATTAAAATATTCTTTTGGAAACATGATGGACGCCATAAATCTATGGGTTGTCGCTTTCAAACCTGTGTTCTACAGAATAGAGTCTAACTTTCTTTTCCTGACATGTGGGGCCTTCCCTAGCTGTGCAGACTCCCTTGCCTTGACCTTGGCTCTGCACTAGACATATGGCACTCCTTGTAAGTCACTATGCACAATGGACGCTTTGCATATGCCTGAACGTATTCTAGCCTCTGAAATATCTGCCTTCTTTTCTTCAGCTAAATCCTTGCCCTTAAGATGCAGCTTGAGATCTACCCTCTCTGAATCAGCTTTCTTGCCCTTATATCTCTCTACTCTCTCGCAGGATTAAGTTCCCCTTCCACATATCTTCAGAACATACCATTCGGATTTTGCTCCTCCATTATCCTTATGACTCTTTATTGTAATTATTGGTTTATTTGTCTGTCTCTCCCCACTGGAACTATGAGCTCTTGGATCTGTGCTGGTCTCGTTTACTGCTGGCATGCAACAAATGTGAAGTGAATGAATGAAAGTTTTCTCAACAAAGCCCAAAATGGACCAGTGTGCCTCTCAGGGCTCTAACCACAACTGTATAATTTCTGAATATTAGAGTACAAAATCCTCAAAAGAAAGCTGAGCTGTTCATAAGCATTTCAAGAATAAAACTTGATGTTAACTTCAGACACGCTTTAGGAGGGTGGGCAAAGTTTGACTGAAATGGGGCGCAGAAGTATACTAAGAGTTTGCAGTACGCAGATAGAGAGAACATGACCCTGTGCCCCTTCAGAAGTTCACATAAAGAGTCGTGATGAACAGAGGTGCCTGGGTGGCTCATTTGGTTAAGTGTCTGCCTTCAGCTCAGGTCGTGATCTCAGGGTCCTGGGATTGAGCCCCGCATCAGGCTCCCTGCTCAGCACAGAGTATGCTTGGGATTCTATCTCTTTCTCTCCCTCTGCCCCTTCCCCTGCTTATACATGTGCTCTCTCTCATTCTCTCTTAAATAAATAAATTTTTTAAAATTTAATTTTATTTTTTCAGTGTTCCAAGATTCATTGTTCATGCACACACCCAATGCTCCATGCAATACGTGCCCTCCTTAATACCCACCGCCAGGCTCACCCAACCCCTATCCCCCTCCCCTCCAAAACCTTCAGTTTGTTGCTCAGAGTCCACGATCTCTCATGGTTCATCTTCCCCTCCGATTTCCCCCAATTCACCCTTTCTTTCCTTCTCCCAATGTCCTCTATTAAACAAATAAATCTTTAAAAAAAAAATCATGAGTAGATCTCACAGGTGGGAAATATCTTAACTCCATAAATAATGCATTACTTTTCAGGAGAAAAATAAGGATAGCTAGCAACTGGTGGGGCAGAAAGAAAAATAATTTAAGTTTAAGAAACAGATACCCCATAGGAAGAGTTTAAGCCACTTCTCAAGTTAAGTGGCCCTCCTTGGCTTCCAACCTCAACGATTGAGTACCTCTTAGGCAGGTAGGTGGGCTCATCCATGGCCTGATAAAGACTACCCCTTCTAATACCTTCAATAGGCAGAGCTTGTCCTGGAGAGAGATGGGCAGATGGGTGTAGGAACCATGGGTCCCCTAGGGAGAAAAGGGAATACTATGTATGACTCTATTTGAAGGTTCTATAATCCTAAAATATATTGGCTTTAGAAAGTTTCTACAGAGATAATTGAAGAAAAAGACACAGGGCCCCCTTAGTGCAACTTATCATGAGGGGTAGGCTTCTGGGCTGGTGATTCTCAATACCAGGGCCTAGACGTTAATTCCAGAAGGATGGATCACTTAGAGTTACCACTGGTGATATCTGGATCTACTCACTGTGATGGAGTGATACTGTTTTGAGCTCAAGGTCTGAACACATAATTGAAAAAGCTGTGAATAGAGAAAGCTATGATCTTGGATATACAAGTCTGGGACTATTACAGGAGTCTCTGGAAGGACCCAAGGACATCATTGCAATAGTGGATAAGAGCACATCTTCCTGAAAGGAACTAGTTTTCAAAAATGGCACTGTTCAGAAACCATAGAAAAGATGGCCACCCAAAGTTGACACCTAGTGGATTGACCATTGACTACCTACTTCCCTCCACCTGGTATTTGCCATGAGGATTAAGTAAACTCTCTGTAGTTACAAAACTACCTAGCATAGACAGTGGCATGGGGGTATCTTAAGAGATTGGTTTTCTTGTTAATATTATTTGCTAGAGGTGATTCCAGATAATTTATATGGAATCCTTATCACAGTTCTTTAAGGGAGGTGCCATCATCACCCCTATTTAACAGATGAGGAACTGGAGGCACAGAGAGGTTAAGTGACTTGCCTAAGGTCACATAGCTGCTAAGTTTTTGCACCAGCCTTCAAATCTGTGCAGACTGGAGTCAGACAGGAAAGCATTAACTGAGAAAATAGAAGCCGCCACGTCTGTCCCTGAAGCTGATGAAAAGGGGGATGTGGATTACGTTAGGTGTGAAATGCAATTTAATAATTCATCTTGATTCGATGCAATTCAACAAATAAACTTCTACTGAGCAACCTCTCTTTTTCAGTTGTTCTACTAACTCGAGGGATTCAAAAAACAAACTGCACCTTTTCCCAAGGAGCTTTTGGTGAAAAACCATCCTGTGCTCTGTCTCTGTTCAGACAGCAGCCTAAAACTGGTGGGGAAACTGCACTGTTTAAAGGAAAATTGCACCCAAAATACCCAACACACACAGAACCACAACCACAACAACAAACAGCTCTCATGGTGTGTAGGAAGACAAAAAGACAAATCACAAGCCTGCTGCTCTGGGGCACCTGCAGGAGAGGAAGGAGACATGTGACAGGGTGTCCCCAGCACCCCGCCCCCCACAAGGAAGCAGTCCACAGGGACACGTTTAGAAGCTCCTTTCATTAAGGTGTTTTCAAACTGTGACCACTGCTGAGAGCTCTTCTATGGCTCCGAAACCTCCCTTGATGCTGAGTGGGTGCTCGGGAAAATCAAAGTGACTTGCTGTCTTTATAGAGTACCGTGCGTGTGGGGTCACCGTCCCTTCAGGCTGCTAGAACAGAACGCCGGACTGGATGGCTTATAAACGACAGAAATGTGTTTCTCCCAGCTGTGCAGGCTGCGAAGCCCAAGATGGAGGCAGCGGCTGATTCGGTGTCTGGGGAAGACCCTTCCTGGTTCATAGAGGGATGGCTTCTTGCTGTGTCCCCACATGACTGGGGGAGGCATGGGGGCTCTGTTGTAGGGGCACTAATTCCAGTTATGAAGGTGTTATCGTCATGACCTAGTCACCTCCCAAAGACCCCACCTCCTAGTACTATCACACTGGGGGGTCAGTCTCAACGTATGAATTCCGTAGGGGACACAAATGTTCAGTCTATAGCAGTGTGTGTTGTATGAGAGAAATTGAGACATGTCTTCCTCAGGCTGCACTCTCTCATGGGCAGCCAGAAACCATAGAGCTTAGCTCCCTAGAGGAGTGCCTGTTTGGGGAGGGAGAGTTCAATTTAATAGAGCAGAGGTTTGCAAATTTTTTCTTTAAAAGACCAGTAGCAAATGTTTTAGGCTTTACAGGCTGTATAGTCTCTGTGACAATGGCTCAACTCTGCCTTCATAGTATGAAAGCAGCCATAGATAATATGTAAATGAGTGACCATATTTGTGTTCCAATAAAACTTTATTAACAAATACAGACTGTGGGCCGGATTTTTGCCCTTAGGCCATAGTTTGGTGATCTCTACTTTAGATCCTTCAGCTCCAGGCCCATCAGGACTATGAGAAAGGGAAGAAGGACCTAAAACTTCATGCAGTAGTGACTCCTGGAGAGTGACATGGGAAAGTCCATGTGATGTAGAGGGTTGAGATAAATTTCTTGAATGCCTGGAATTTGCCAGATTCTGGAAAGTGAAGGTATCATTTGCTTTGGGACATGGGCTTTGGGCAGAGTTAGCACAGGTATGATTATATGAACAGCTTTTTATTTTGGAATAATTTTAGATTTACAGAGACATTGGAAAGATAATAGAGTTCCCATATACCTCTCATCTGCTTTCCCTTAATTTAATATCTTTTTTCATTTTATTTTTTTATTTGATAAATTTGACATGTACATTTTATATATTTAAGGTATACAGGGTATTACTTTGATATATTTACATCTGTAATATGATTGCATTGAAGCAATATTTACCACATCATTATAGTACAATATTATTATCTATGTTCATTATGGTGTGCATTAGATCTCTCAAGCTGATTTAGTACTCATTTGTACCGCTAAACACCATCCCCCATCCCCTAGGAGCCACTGATTTTACTGCTTTTTTTTTTTTTTCTTACGGGTTTGACTTCTTTACTTTAGATTCCACATGAAAGTGATGTGGTACTTGTCTTTCTCTGTCTGACTTACTTCAATTAACATGGATTAATTAACATGGGTTCAAGGTCCATTCATGTTGCAAATGGCAGGTTATTCTCCTTTCTTAAGAGTGAATAATGTTTCATTGTGTATATGTATTGCATCTCAAAAGAAATTTTTTTTTTAGTATAGTAGGCACACAATGTTACATTAGTTTCAGGTATACAACCCGAGCTGCACTTTCTCTGCATGTTATGTTGTGCTCACCACAGGTTACCATCCGTCACCATACACTATTACAGTAGCTATTGACTATATTCCCTATGCTGTGTCTTTTATCCCCATGACTTATTTATACCCAGAAATTGAATTGCTGTGCCATATGGTAATTCTATTTTTTATCTTTAGAAACCTCCATATTGTTTTCCATAGTGGTTGAACTAATTTACATTCTCACCAGCAGTGTAAACAGGTCCCCTTTTTACCACATCCTTGCCAACACCTGTTGTCTCTTCTCTTGTTGATGACAGCCATTCTAACAGGTATGTGGTGGTATCTCATTGTGGTTTTGATTTGCGTTTCCTTGATGATGAGTGATGTTAAGCATCTTTCCATGTGTGTTAGACATTTTGATGTCCTCTTAGCAAAATATGTATTTAGTTCTTTTGCCTGTTTTTTAAGTCAGAATTTTTTGTTGGTATTAAGTTGTGTTAGTTCTTTATATATTTTGGATATTAACCCCTTATCTCATAATGGTTTGCACACCTCCATTCTGTAGGCTGCTGTTTCATTTTGTTACCTGTTTCTTTTGTTGTGCAGAAGCTTTTGAGTCTGATGTCGATTAGTTGATTTTTGCTTCTGTTTTGGTGCTTTTGATGTCATATTTTAAAAAAATCATTGCCAAGACATTTTTTTTGTTCTGTTTTGAGAGCGAGCAAGAGCACGAGGGCACGGGGGGGGGGGGGTAGGCAAAGGGAGAGAGAGAATCTCAAATAGGCTCTGTGCTCAGCACAGAGCCTGACATGAGGCTTGATTCCACAACGCTGAGATCATGACCTGAGCTGAAATCAAGAGTCAGATGCTCAATTGACTGAACCACCCAGGCACCCCACACTGCCAAGACAAATATTGATGAGCTTCTCTTCTATGTTTTCTTCTAGGATTTTTATGGTTTCTGGTCGTATGGTTAACTCTTTGATCCATGTCGAGTTAATTTTTGTGAGTAGTGTGAGATAGGGGTCCAGTTTCACTGTTCTGCCTGTGTTTCTTCAGTTTTCTCTTAATGTTGTTTTTTCCGTTACCGTGGTGTATTTGTTAAATCTAAGAAACCTATATTTGTGCTTTACTATGATATAATACAAGATATATGTTTGGTTTTTGTCTCCAGTTTCTGGCACAGAGCCCCTAAACCCCTTAGAATTTCTTGTGTGATAGGAATGTCTTTTGTAGTGCATAACAAGCCCCCTTATGACCACACCTCAGTTAATGCTAATGAGACGGTTCTTGGTGGTGGTTTAATAGCTTCAGGGTTTAATAGCTTCAGGATGGGGGCTGGTTGTCAGAGGAACCAAGCACAAGATTCGAGGGTTGGCGCTTTCAGCCTCGTCAACCTCTGCAGAAGGAGGGACTAGAGATTGAGTTCAATCACCAATGGCCAATGACTTAATCAATCATGCCTACATTACACAGCTTTGATAAAAACTCCTGAACAACAAGATTAGGAGAGCTTCTGGATTGGCAAAAACCATCAGTGTGCTGGGAGAGTGGATCGCTTGGAGAGGGCATGGAAGCTCTGTGCCATGCTCCCCCCTTCCCCAATACCTTGTCCTGCTCCTCTCTTCCATTTGGTCATTCCTGAGTTGTATCCTTTATGATGAACTGGTTATTGTAAGTAAAGTGCTTTCCTACATTCATTCTAGTGAATTATGAAACCTGAGGAGGGGGTTGTGGAAGCCTCATATTTGTAGCTAGTCGTCAGAATCTTATGAGGCTGCCAGAATGGGTAGGCTGGGCACCTCCTATGCAGCCAACATCTGAAGTGGGAGCAGTCTTGTAGGACTGAGTCTTGAACCTGTGAGTCTGTCCTAACTCTGGGTAGTTAGTGTCAGAATTGAATTGATTTGCAGGACACCCAGTTGGTATTGGAGAATTGGCTGTCATTTAGGAAAAGGACACACAATCACCATTAACCAAATCCCAGACTTTATTTAGAGTTCACTTGGGACTGCATTTTCCAGAATGACTTGCAGCCAGGGCTAGTCACTTCAGAACCAATGGTGAGGGGCAGATATGATTTGTGCATGCCATCCTTTGGGAAGCTCTCTTGTCTTTTCTCATCTGCAGACGGGCTGCAGAGCACTCTAAAGCCCTAGGGGCTGGAAGCACTTGGGTTTCTGAATCATACATCACGGAAAGACACCTGTCAATTGGGAACTACTGCACTGGATTATTACATTGAGCAAGAAATAAACTTCTACTGTGTTAAGCCTGTCTCATTTGTAGCAGCTGCTAGCAATCCTTTAATGAATAATTCCTCCAGCGGAGACTGGGGGAATCTTGACAACCAAAAGGGTAGTGCTCGTGTAGAAGGGTACTGGGAAGAAACCAGTGGTGCTGAAACACATCCTCATTACAATTCATTGATCACCTATGATGCCTAGAGCATTGCACTCCATATTAAAAAGCAAAACAAAACATAACAAGATAACAAGCAACTCCTTATATGGCTACTTGTGTAGCCTTCTCTTGTTTACAGAATGCTTTCTTATTCATCATTCTCATCTGATCTTGAAAAAAATCTTGCGAGGCTGCCAGAGTCAGGAAAACTCATCTCTAATGATGCAGCATTTGGAAGACCATTTGGATGGGCTGATAATAAAATACCACATAATTTGGCCCTTTTATTTTTAACTCAAAGCACATAAATATACATCCTTTCACCAACATTTCGATGTGGTCTTTTATGTGAGGGTGGATCTACTGATTGGGGATATACATTGTTTTTCACACACAAGCCTCATGCATAATGCATCAGCTACAATCTCTAGGGTTAGTTTCTTAAAAGTGAAATCAAAACACAAAATACTTTCAAGGCATTAGGAGCTTAGCATTCTTCTAGATGTTATAAACTACCCCAATCATTGATGATTGTTTCACTCATAACTAATTAGACGACAATAAAAAAATCCCACTTCACCGAGGTATGATTGACATGGGAAAAGCAGTGCATACTGAATGTATACAGTGAAGTAAGTTTGGGAATCAGTGTCTACCTGTGAAACTATCACCACGATCAAGGCCATACACATCCACCATTGTCCCAAGTTTCCCTCAACATCATTATTATTATTACTTACTTTTTTTGTGGCAAGAACACTTAATATAAGACCCACCTTTTCAGCAAATTTTAAGTAAACAGTACAGTATTATTAGCTATAGGCACTATGGTATAGTAGATCTCCAGATCTTATTTACCTTGCATCACTTTGAAATTTTATACCCGTAACCAAAACCTCTCTATTTCCCCCCTCTCTCCAGACTTTGGCAACCATTGTTTGTTCTCTGCTTCCATAAGTTTGACTATTTTAGATTCCACATGTAAAAGAGATTATCAAGTATATTTCTTTATGTGTCTGGCTTATTTCACTTAGCATAATGTCTTTGAGATTCATCCATGTTGTTGCAAATGGCAGGATTTCCTTCTTTTTAAAGGCTGAATAGTATTCTATTGCATATATATATATATATATATATATATATATATATATATATATGCATACCACATTTTCTTTATGCATTTATCCATTGATGGACATTTAGGTTGTTTCCATATTTTGGCTATTGTAGATAATGCTGCAATGAACATGGGAGCACAGATTTTTTTGTTTTTGTTTTTTGGCTTTTTTTTTTTTTTTTTAAGATCCTGATTTTTATTCCTTTGGATAAATGTAGGATTGCTGGATCACATGCTATTTCTGTTTTTAATCTTTTGAGAAACATCCATTGTTTTCTATGATGGCTATACCATTTTACATTCTGGATACAATTTTTAAGGTTTATTGCCTTTGCTGTGATTTTCCTAAATATTCAACTTAGTTTCCATAGAAATAAAATATTTTTGCACTCATATTTCATTGGGTTAGATAATATTTGATAAAATTACACAGTTGCAATAATTAGCAAACCAGGTTTGTGAACAAATGTGGCTGGCCTTTGGTGAAAACCACAGTGTGAGGACATACAGTCTATGTGAGTCAGTGGACTGTGGGCTCAGTCTGAGTGTTTAGCAGAAGAAATAGAGAACATCAGTTAGTTCAGTAAGTGATTATTAGACCTCTCACCCATTAAGATACCTTTTTCTGGGCTGAACAGCACCCTACCATGTGCAGGGCTGGATGAGTGAGTCCCAGGCAGGATTTCAGTCCCCATACCCTCCATTAGTAAAAAAAATCTATATGTAGAGCACGGTCCGAATGTCCTTATGTGGTGGCCCAGTCTATTACATCAGTAAAACTTAGACATTGCTCTGGATGACAACAAATTAAGTGACTATCCCAAATTACCAAGTTATCAACTGGGGGAACTGGGACCTAGTTCTAAACCTTCAACATCTAATCCAGAGTGGACTGAACCAGCTGGTCCAAGTATCTGGGTAAGATATCTGGTCTTGTTTTGGTCATAACCTTCCCAGTCTCACCCAGCATTTAATATACCCGGTCGAGCCATGTGCATGGCTGCTCCCAGGACTCTGCCCACATAGTTTTCTCACCAGATAGGACCTCAACCTCTGTACTTATTCTCAAACACCTGCTCTATCCCTCCTGCCCATTAAACTCCCTGGCTTTCCAGATGTCCTATTGCTGTTGTGGTTCTCGACTCTGCACTCCTGTGTTGCAATTTTTAAAATTCCCATGCAAGGCACCTGGCTGGCTCAGTCAGTTAAGTGGCCGACTCCAGATTTTGGCCCAGGTCATGATCTCAGTGTCCTGGGATCAAGTCCCGAGTAGGGCTCCCTACTCAGCAGGAGTCTGTTTGTCCAACTGCCTCTGCCCCGCAACCCACTTCTCTCTTAAACCAATCAATCAATCAATCAATCAATCAAATCTTAAAAAAAAATTCCCATGCTGGGGTCCCATGCACAACTAACATAATCAGAATTTCTATGTATAGGACCCAGCCTTCATCCCAGTGATTCAAGAATGCAGCCAAGTTTGAAGACCACTGAATTAGAAGGGTCTGAATTATATAATCCACCTCCTGATTGTGTCCTCTAATGAATAGGTAATTAATTATTCCATCGTTGTATACCTTATCATGCCAACAACACAACTCAGATACCGGAGCCAGGAGTTTACTTTTCCTGCACATGAGGGATTCTTAATTTCTATTTGTTGGATGATTTTTAATTGGATTTGGGGAGAAGCTCTGTTCCCAGGAGGAGCTCTGTTATGTACTTTCTAATGACAGAGGCGTTGGCACAGTCAAGAGATGGCATGGGTAAATCTGGGAAGCAGAGTACAGCTCTCTGGCTCCAAACTATATGAATGTACAGCTTTGTAATATGGTTGTAGAAGTCTGTGAGTAGTCAGAATGTTTAGAGGAGATTGACCAAAAACTCCTCCATTATCCACTCCTTTGACTACAATGGCAGCTTGAGGTCTACAGAATGAGCTTCAGACTTCTTCTTCTGGCCTTTGTCCTTTGGCATCAACCTACCTACTTGTTCCAGCCTTCCTTATCCAAAGTATTACCCTACACCCTAGGTTAGTGTTATAAATACATAATGGTTCTCTTTCTCCAGACCCCTCCCTCTGCACTTTCTAGAATTCTCTAGTTTCTTCGGAATTCTCTCTGTTAATCTCTTCTATTGAATTCTTTGCCAAGTTCTTTATGTGTTGCTTCTGTGCCAGGGAGACTTCCCTTTTTCTTCCTAGCACATCCTCTACCCAAAGAATCTGCACATAGTATGATTTTTTCCCAACAAAGTCATGGCTACCTGCACCAAAAATGAACATTGAGGTTAATACGATTTGCTCCTTTGAGAGAGACAAAGTTGGGGAGCAAGAGTGTGTGTACAGACAGAGAGATAGAACAATTGTCTTGGCTCCTGGCAGTTTTTCAGATTTTCAGTTCTAGCATCCACCCACCCATCTATCCATCTATCCCTTGAACAAACATGTACCGAGTGTTTACTCTAGGCCAAGCCCTGTTGAAGACTTCGGTCATAGAACAAATGCAAGTGATTATTTTTGTCTTCATGGATGATCTTACGTTCTAATGGGGTAGGCAGTCCATTAATGAACTTGTCAGGTGTTGATAAGTGCTATGGAGAAGATTTAAGCTAAGTAAGGGTGATAAGGAGTCTTGGAACAGGTGATGTTTTTTAGAGGGTGGTCAGGGAAGGCCTCTCTAGCGGGATATTTGAGCGGAGACCTAAATAAAACAAGGGAGCAAATGATGAGGATATCTGGGCAGGGGATGGTGTTCCAGGCAGCTGGAACGGCAAGTGCAAGAACCCCAAGGTGGGATGGTTGGTGGTAGTTTCACAGAAGGTCAAGAGGCCCTTTGGGGCTAGAGTGGAGTGGGCAGCGGGGAAGCTAATGGACCCGACGATGGACAGGGGAGCAGCAGGTGGCTGGGAGGCAATTCCAGAGGCTTCAGTTTTACTCGGAGTATGATGGGGAGCCACAGAAAGAGAGCATCATCTGATTTTGGCTTGAAAGGATCGCTTGACGAAATAAGTCCATCAGAGAAAGACAATTATATGATTTCACTCATATGTGGAATAAGAAATAAAACAGAGGATCACTAGGGGAAGGGAGGGAAAAATAAAACAAGATGAAATCAGAGAGGGAGACAAACCATAGGAGACTCTTAATTATAGGAAACAAACTGAGGGTGGCTGGAGGGGAGAGGGGTGTGGGGGGATGGGGGTAACTGGGGGATGGACATTGGGGAGGGTATATGTGATGTAATGAGCACTGGGTATTCTAGAAGACTGATCTGTATCCCTGAAACCGATAATACATGATATGTTAATGAATTGAATTTAAATTAAAAAACCCAAAAAACTCTGTATGGAAGATCTCAATAAAGGAAAGGCTCTGAAAAAACAACAACAACAACAAATGATGGCTTGAGCGGTTGTGTGGAGGCTGAACCGTAAGGGGGAGAAGCAAGAGGCCACTGCGGTTTGGGCCAAGATAGTAGCAGGAGATGGGGACAGAGAGAGTTAGATTCTGTATCTTTCCAGATGGAGAAGACGGATTTGCTGGTGCGTTTGGCCAAAACGTGTATGTGAGAGGAAGGACAAAGTGTTTGGAAAAGTCCGTGGAGAGCTGAGGCTTGGGGTGAGAATCGGGAGTCTTGCCTCGTCTGCAAAAGTGAGCGTTGCGTGTTTGAGATCTGCGGAGGGGCAGGAGGTGCGAAGGGGGTCAGACCAGCTGGATACGTGGGTCTGGAGCCCCCTTGGGACTTCCCTTTCTCTCACGTGAACATCTAATTCACAGGAAACCTGCTTTCACGTTTCCGGTGGGGTTTCACTTACCCCAGAGTTAAAACCGAAGTCCTTGGGGGGGCCCCGTGCTCTGGCCTCCAGGCCTCGGACCTCGTCCCCTGGGACTCTCCCCCTGCTCACTGCTCTGGGCCACGCCAGTCTGGCCCTGCTGCTGGCCTCTGCTCCCGCCGGTCCTCGGCCGGGAATGCTCCTTCCCCCTGGATCAGTAAGGCTTACTCTCATCTCCTTCAAGACCTTGTTGAGATAGGGCCTGCTGGGCGAGGAAGGCGTATCACCGTCAGGCTGCTGTCCTCCTTCTTCTCCCTCTTCCTTCTTGGCTGCTGTGTCTCCTCCTCTCCTTCCGTGCATTTCGTTTATTGCCTGTTTCCTCTCACCAAAATATCAGCTCCAAGAGGGCAGGCATGTCGTCCCCACAGCTTCCCTGCTCTATCCCCAGTACCTGGCACACCGTAGACCCTGAGTAGACATTTGTTGAATGAATAAATACACCTAACGCTCTTCTCATCTTTGGTGCTTGCAACCTACTTCCTTATTTTCATGACAAATTCCTCTTTACTTAGAGTAAGTGGGTTTTTGTTTCTTGCAACATAGTGATGCTCGTCTCATAAAAAGTCCTCCTTCCTCCTTGGGTGCTGTCCAAAGTGCTTCGTAGCTCTGCTAGAACACTTGGTATATTCCATATTGGAGGAGTCTTGTCCTTTGCCTGCCTCCCCACAAGACTGCAAATGCGCGGAGCTTGAGGACTCCATGTAAGTGCACTGTGCACTCCCGGCACAGTGCCTAAGCCGTACTGGGAGCAACAATCATTTGTAGAATGAAATAATTTGTAAAAAAGTTTTTTAAAAAAGATTTTACTTATTTTTTTGAGAGAGAGAGAGGGAGAGAACACGTGTGTGTATGAGCAGGGGGGAGGAGCAGAGGCAGAGGGAGAAGCAGGCTCCCCACTGAATGGGGAGCCTGTCATGGGGCTCGAACCCAGGACCCCGAGATCATGACCTGAGCCGAAGAGAGACGCTTAACGAACTGAGCCACCTAGGCGCCCCTAGAATAATTTTAAGCCAGATATATCTCCCTCCCAGGCTCAAAGGTGAGACAAATTATAAGAGACAAATAATACCCAACTTTTATTTTAACATGGACTGGACCGGAAGAGATTATGTTGAGTGAAATAAGTCAAGCGGAGAAAGTCAATTATCATATGGTCTCACTTACGTGTGGAGCATAAGGAAAAACATGGAGGACATTGTGAGAGGGAGGGGAGGGATGAATTGGAGGAAATCGGAGGGGTGAAGAACCATGAGAGACTGTGAACTCAGAACAAGGGACTGAG
>CM052896.1:7416778-7440682 GCA_028534135.1 Potos flavus | reverse complement strand
AGGGGAGGGGGTGGGGGGATGGGCGAGCCTGGTGGTGGGTATTGAGGAGGGCACGTATTGCACGGAGCACTGGGTGTGGTACATAAACAATGAATCTTGTAACACTGAAAAAATAAAAGTATTTGGGGAAAAAAAAAAAAGAGACAAATAACTACCAAAAACATTCACCAAAAGTAAATCCCTCAGTTGTAACTTAGGACATATTTGCTTGGCAGACAGGAAGCCGAGTTTGTTGTTCATGGGGACACCTCGGAGGGGGGGCTCAGCTATTTGCGAGGAATATTTTGCTAAAACTGAACAAAAGCAAAGCAATAATACTAACCTGTAAGGAACCATTCTAAGGACTTCAAATATATTAGCTCCTTTATTCCTCACGACCCTCAGGGGGTGGGTATTAGTGTCTCTGGTTCTACAGACAAGAAAACCAAGTCTCAGAGAAGGGATGCAACCGGCTTCAGGCTGCACAGCTCGTCAGGCCAGGAAATGGGGAACTGGGATTGAACCGAGATAATGTGGTTCCAAGGCTCCATCCTCTAAGGAAACCAATGAGTAGATGGGGGACAGTGAACCGTCCAACGAATATTCCATGAGGGCTGGAGTCCTACAGTTGGTAGAATGGAGAAAGGAAGGAAACAGCCTTGATCCCACGTGGCATGGGGCATGGCCCTCCCTCACGTAGAAGCAGCCTCCGACCCCCCTACCCCCTGGGAAGAACTCTGCTTGTATTGGGGATGGCCCAGCAGGTGGGTCATGTTTTCAGAGTTAACTGTTGAACCAGTTTTCAACTGTGTGACACAGACCTGGAGGTGCCTTCAGCAGCTCGGCGTCCGACTCCTCTTTCCTGCCGCTCCACGAACCTTCTCCGCCCTTCTGCCTTGCTTCCTGGGTGTCAGCTGGCCTGCCCTCCGAGTCCCATCTGTTGGCATGCCAGGCATACCACTCACGCCCAGATACCTGGGCGTGTGCTTTCCTTGTGGGGCCTAGCCGGGTTTCTTTTCCGAGCGGATTCTGGGAGGGCTAACTGGATTTATTTATTTTTTCCTCTTCTGCATGCCTTGTTCTTCTGTCCAGCTGGGGTGGGGGGGGGCATACCATTGAGGCAAGACCATTCTGGAAGCAATCAATTAATCTACAGATGTCTTCTGAGCGCCTCATGCTTCTTCATCATTATGGGAAGTGCTACACAGAATAAGTCAGAAATATTAGCCTCAGGTCTCCCCTCGAAGCAGTCATACCTTCTTAGGAAGATGAGACTGTATGGAAAGTGATTATGGGATAAGGGGACTGTGAATTACTAAATTGCAAAGCGATGCTATAAAGGGCTGGGGGTCAGAGAGTGGGCACGTCCGAAGGGCTTGGGGTAAATCACAGAATGTCACAGTTGAAGGAGGCCTTGAATTAGCATCCTCGTTGTCCCAAGGGGAAAAGAGAAGTGCAGAGAACCCAGGCCACTCACTGGAGATACGACAGCCAAGGGCTGGCAGAGCTGGTGGGGGGGTGCTGGCTCTTCTTCTCACTCGCCTGAGTTCCGTCTCTCAGGACCATGGGCAAGCTGGGGAGGGCTGCTGGTTACAAGGAGTTGACAGGCAGGGGGTGTTTGCTGGGGAGAGTACACAGCCGAGGACGGAGTAGCAAGGATAAAGGTGAGGAGACAAAAGGAAAATCCATCCAGGAGAAAGGTAGGAGCTGAGCAACCCTCTCTTGGTCAAGCCCGGTAACTTGGCCGCTGTGTTGGTGGCTCCTGCCTGGCCATCAAAGTCTCATCGCTAACTAAGCAAGCATCTTAGCGTCTCAGAGTGTCCTTATGGGCAGTAAAGCTACTGAGGTGTGAAGACTCGCACATCAGAGCCCTTGGATGAATAATTTCACAAGGAAGGCAATGAAAGTCCCGTCATGGGCATCATTTAGTCCCTCCATCTGGAGAGCAGGTTTGAACAGGCTTCATAGAAGCTCTCCCAAGGGTTCCCGTTCCTGCAGGAGATGTGAGGAGCATCTGGGAGTCCACGGAGCTGGCTGCCTCCTTCATGTGGTTCCTGAACATATTTATCCACCTGCAGCTGCTCTGGGAAGACAAAGTGTGCTGACCTTGTTCCCTGGATATTTTGCTCTGTTTCGTACTGACTTGATTTGATAGGATAATATCACACACTGCTATGGCTCTTCTGAGAGGCTAGGGGAGATGCTAAAAGCATTGGAATGGGAGTTAGGGGATATGGGTTTTTGGCTCTACTACAGACTGGCTGGGTGACCTGTGGCCAGTGACTCAACCTCTCTGGGCCTCAGGCAATTCAGACTAGATTATCATAAGGTCCATTTTGATTCTAATATTTTATGAGCCTGAGAAGACAGTATTATAAAAGAAAAAGAGGGCACACACCACAGTCAATGGGCTGGATTCAGAAATAGAGCTCTGAGCCTAATTTGTGTGCCCTTGGGAATGTTGCTTAACTGCTCTGAGCCTCGGTTTTTCATATATAAAATATAGTGAGGGGGAAATAAAGTATTGAATAAAGCCAGATTCATATATGCATGTAATAAAGGGTGGTCTCTTCTATCTCTAGCAACGTAAGGAAGCCAGCTGGCCTTCATGTAAAAGTAAGTCTTCCTGCCCCCCTCAATTTCTACCTCTCTTCTATACACATTTCCCGAGTATCTCCCTTCCATTTCCTGAGTTAGGGGCTGGAGATGTACAGGTGAGTGTGATATGGTCCAGGATGCTAAGTGAGATGCAGTCTGGTGTGGGAGAGTGTGATCCATTGCGTACCTCGAAGATATCGTGGGTTAGGTTCCATACCACAGTAAAGCGAGCCAAATGGATTTTTGGTTTCTCAGTGCATCTAAAAGTTACGGTTGCCTTATATTGTAGTTTATTAAGTGTGCAATAGCATTATGTCTGAAAAAAAAACAATGGACATACCTTCATTAAAAAACACTATTAAAAAAATAAAATAAGTTAAAAAAAACACTTTATTGCTAAAAAATGCTAATGATCATCCGAGCTTTCAGTGAGTTGTAATCACTGGTCACAGATCACCGTAACAAACGCAATCATAAAGAAAAAGTTTGAAATATTGCGAGAAGTACCAAAATGTGACATAGAGACCCAGAGTGAGCAAATGCTGTTGGAAAAAATGGTGTTGACAGACTTGCTTCATGCAGGGTTGCCACAAACCTTCAATTTGTGTTAAAAAATGTAATATCTGTGAAGCACGATAAAGCAAAGCAAAATAAAACAACATCCTCCTGTTCCCAGGAGGCCTCTGGGCGTGGGGGCACTTAGGATGTGGTTTGGGGCAAGGGTCTGGGAGGTGAGCACAGGCATGCTTTACCGGGGCCAGAGTCTTTGCAGGGAGAGCCTGGCTGCAGGGAGAGCGGGCCGCGGCTAGGACCGTTACCTTCTTAAGGCTCAATTAAACCGCGCCTCTTTCCCAGAGGGGACATTGGGGCTGCAGAAGCACAGATTAATTGATCAGCCAGCCCGGGAGGGGCTACGTGGGTCCCTGGAATGCTGAATGAGACCGTGGCAGTGGGGCCATATCTGGTTTGGGAAATGGCTGTCATTCCCCCGCAGGATGTTTCCGGGCCTTGCAGAAGGTGTCTCTAGACTCTGTCCCTGGCCACCCCGCGTCACCTTGAGCTCTCGGAGAGGCGAACCAATGGGTGTGTGTCCTGACTGAAGGTCAGTGGGCATCGCAACAAACTTGTAACCCTACCCAGGTCCAAGTGACAGAACCTGAGCCGCAGGCTGAGCCAGCCCTTTCCCTTCGGGGTGACATCCGAGCCACCGGCTCACGGCTGGGTAAGAAACCACGGGGCCTCCTGGTCCAAACTCCAGAGTGTTTACTTTCTTCTGGTGCCAGCCTGGGCCTTCGCTGACAGCCTGCCTCGGGGATCGGTCCTGGGAGCTGCTCTCTTCCTCGGGGTTAACTCCTTCCTCAGTGACTTACACTGTGTTCCGGGGGGGAGGGGGTGGCATTAAGTGGGAGGGTTAGCGGGTTGGAGTCTTCCCCTTACAAATACGCTTTGTCACCTACTTGGATACAAAACAGAAGCTGAAAGAGAGGTGACGTCATGGCCTTAAAGCAGACCCCACTCTGCTCATTTGCCTCTCAGGGCTTGCCATTTTAAGCCAGGAAAATAATTTTATTTGATCTATGGGAAGCATTCCTCCTCCACCTCCTCCTCTTCGCGCCCCCCCCCCCCCCCCCGCCCCGTCCCCATCGTGATAAGGGGAGGTTTTCCCCCAGGATGGAATGCATTCGCGTAGTCTGAGCTTGGGGATGGCAGCTCTCATGTCCCCATGTTCCAGAGCAGAAGGTCAGCGGGAGGGGCGGGGACGTGTCCCCTGGAGCTGTCAGCCACGCGGACTCGAAGGTCCCCATCCTGGCGGAGGGAATTTGCGCTCTGAAAGGGGACGGCCCATCTCTCCCAGAGGAGCGGTTGGTTCCTATTTTCCTTTGAAAATTCATGCTGCAGGAATGGATCGTTCCTCACAGCTTTCCTGACAGGTACAATTGTCGCCAGAAAGAGAATAAAGAGACAATGCAAAATAGCTCCTCTAAGTTGCCTTTAATTGGCTCTTAAAGTCATTTTCCTGCGATGGATTAATCACAGCAAGACACAGTGTGCTAGCACAGCTCATAAAACCTGTTTTTTCCCTCCCGATCATCTTCCAAGGTGAGGGGATGTTTTGGGCTGCTGTTGGTCCTCACCTAAGGTCCTGTTATTAGGTTTCACAAGGGCTACCTGAGGGGACATGCTCGCACAGGTTTTCCCACTCAATGCCCAGGGGACAGGTGTGGCCCCTAAACTCAGAGGTGGGTTTTCTTTCCGTCTTAAGGTGCATATTAAGTTCTTTCTGCCTGTGGAAGACGACAGTCTCCCAAGCCACTATTCTGCCAACCCTGGCAGGGGGTTAGAGGTATTATGCAAAGTCTTATTCTGGGCTTGGCAGAGCTAACCATTAAAATTCTATTTCTTATTCAAAGAAGCGTCTATGTCGGTATTGATCCCTGTGCTGGCTTCCATTTTCCTGTTGAGGGAGCATCCCAAGTGTAACCGATTCCCTCCCCCCCTTCCCCAAAGTTAGTGAATTTGAAGAAATCCATTGGACGTGGCAGGTCTTTTAATTTTTGTTTTAAAGCTGTTACTTGGGAGAGAAAACCATGGAAGCTCAGCTTCCATGAAGAATTTAAGGCTGAAATCAAATAAAAACTTGCACAAGTTAATCTTAAACACTTAATGGTATGCAAATTTGAGTTCCTATTCATGTAAATCACTGTAATGAGAATTGGTTTCAACCAGGCAGATCAGATTTTGCAGTTTTTCTCTTCTTGTTTCTTTATTTTTCGATGTGAGTGATATGCAGGCGTGCGAGCAGTTTCCCTGGGATTTCTGGGTGGAGGGAGCAGATTGCTGGGGTGTCGGGGATCGGGGGAGGGTACAGAGAGAGAGAAGGGAAGCAAGAAGGGCAGAAGGAAGGCCAGCTGGGCCAGGTGGTCTGTTCATGGCCTTGGCTTCCTCCACTAGCCCTCAGTTTAATCCTCTTTAGGCGGTCAACATAACGGTGAAGGGTGCCGGGGTTGGAGACAGAGTCACACAGCTCTGGCCTCTTGCTGGCTGTCTGATGGACGCTGTCCATCATTGCTTGCCACGTGGGCTTTTCCAGCTTGTCTACTTATTTCATCACCCCAGCACGGGGTACCTCTACAACTAGTCTGCTAGCAAAGTGGAGTCATATAGTATAATGTAATTGTGAGAGTGACATCTTATTACTTTTGCCATTTTTTTTATTGGTTGGAAGCAGGTTCTAGGTCCCGCCCACACTTAAGGGGAGGGGATTCCACAAAGATGTGAGCGCCTGGAGGTAGGGATTATTGGTGGTGGGGGTAGGGGGACAACTTAGGGATTGTCCATCAGGTCATTTCTGGTGAACTCCATTACCAAGTGTCCTAAAAGGGTTAAATAATGTCATCTTTCAAGTTACCTTGGAAGGATACTCAGAGTAATTCCCAGGTTACGAGGGGGTGGTTCTCTTTACCTTTCAAATACTCCAACCTGTTTAATATTTCTCTAAAATGACCTGATGTTTTTTGTTGCTATAAATTGGTAGAAGAGAGAAGTCTTAAATTTCAAATGCTTCTCTGAGGTTAGTCATGATTGAATTTAGTTACTGCAACTTGGTCACCACAGTTCATGGTAAACGTCAGACCATTATTTGCATGGGAAAAAAGATCAGTTAGGGAAAAGAAAAGGTCCCCCTGGATGAGGAATGGGGTAAATACTAAGAAGGGAGACAAGGGGCTTTGTCATTTCCACGGATCTTGCTCCCCAGAGTGTTGCAGCTCTAAACTATTGTCTGTACAGATGGCTCAGCAAAAGCATGGTCATAATGTCCCGAAAGGGAAATCCAGAGTCTCCTGTATGTTCACGAATCCTGGGTATTCCAAAACAGTTCCATTGGAAGTCGTTAATCTGAATTATGTACTGTACAATGGCTAATTGAACATTGGAAAAAAAAAGGAGTTGTTAATCAATTGTTTCACTGACAAAGAGAGCCTCCTATTGTGATGAACTTATTAGACCCTGACCTGGAAAGATGAGAGAAGGGAATAGGGAGAGGTCCCCTGAATTGCAAAAGACTTCCTTCAACCCCTGGATGATGTCTCAGATTTCAGTTGTCCCTTGGTAAACTATAAATTCTCCTGCTGAAGCGTTCTTTCATGCTTTGTTAGTCATTCACAGTCTAGTATGAATGAAGGAGAGGGAAATGAATTTACTGTATCCTTCACTGCCTGTGGAGTGAGAGAAACTCACATTTCCATAAATCAGACATTTAAACATGAAAATGAACTTTATCTATGTCCCTTCTCTGCTTAAAAATTTCAGTGGGCTCCCATTCCACATTATGGAAAATAAAACAATTTTATTTGGCCTGAGTTAACTCAGTAGCTTTATTATGAATGCTCTATCACTTGTACATTAACCTCTTGTCACATAAAATACCCCAAACTCCCTTACATAGGTCTGCTTTTCATTCTTATTTCCTCCTAGAATGCCTCTCTGTTGTCTACAGCCTGGATGCCCACTGAGGTCCAGTGCCAGGATCATATTGTTGGGGAAAGTTTCCCCAACTTCTCCAAGCAGAAGAAGTTGCTTTCTTCTGAGGGCTCCCATCCTGCAGCTGCCCTGGTCAGATCATACCAGAAAAGGTTATATACAGGTTGATCTCTCCCACTACCCTAGGAGTTATTTGAGGGCAGGAACTGTATTTTTTTTTTTTTCACCTTAATCTCTGTGATACCATCCTAGGGGCTGACAATAATAATTACCAATATCTATTAAACATTTATTATATACCAGACTCTGGGCTACACATTATGAATGCATTACTCATTCAAGTGAAAATATCCCTTTGTGTTATTATCCCTGTTTTAGTGAAGGGGAGACTGTGGATAGAGAATTTATACCTTGTTAGAAGTCATGCAACTATAATTGGCAGAACCTAGATAGGAATCGAAGTTGTCCAATTCCAGAGATTTTGCTCTTAGCTATTTGTGGTATTATGCATTCTACACAGCATAGAGCTCTGATGAATACATATTTGTGACATGAATGACTGAATGAATATGTCACAAGCTGGAGCATGGCCTTGTCCTCATAGCCCCTCCCCAGTGAAGCCATACCTCTGTCCAGTTTGGCATTTGGTTCCTGTAGTCCTGGCTTGCAGTCTCCCTCGCCTTCATTGAAGCAGAAGGAAGCATCTGGACTGGTGGCCTTGATGGCTGATATCTCTATTTCTCCCCCGCCCCACTCTAGGCAGCTTGACCTTAGGAGCCCTTGGTTCCAACTTGTTTGTGACCTGATACTTCAGCTTTGGGGCCCAGGAGCCATGAGCCTTTGGGCTGGCCCAGCTGCAAGGGCCTGATGTACATTCCACACCTGTCAGCACTCCAGGTCTGGCCACCGATGGGACCAGGCTGGACAGGAGGGTGCAGATTATCTTGGCTCTTCCTGAAGAACTTTATCAGGTGTCCATGGCAACAAAGCCCCAAGTAGATGCTGAGCAGAGAGTTGGCCCTCTGCCTCATGGGGCCAAGGATACAGTGACCTTTGAGCTGCCACTTGCTGACAAGGCTGGGAACACTGGCATGTAGCTAGCCCAAAGATGAGCTTTCCCCTTTCACTGCAAGCTACTGGAACTCAGTATTTTCTGCCAACTACTATATGCCTGGCATTGTTTTGGGTGTTATAAACATAGCGGGCTCCCTTGGCCCTTGAAAGACTTTGAAACTAATGGCAATGGTATCCACATAAATGAATTACTGTAACATATTATTATCAGGACTACATTATACATACATGTGCTTTGGAGAGATTGAAAAGGGAGTTCTTAATTCTGCCAGCCAACAGAGTGGTATTAGGGTAAGCTGCCAAAAGAAGACACGATTTAGTGTAAAATAAAGTGAATACAACTCCTGCAGAGTGGCGGGCACACAATAGTGTAAGCACAAACAGTGTCAGTGATATCAGATCGTATTATCGATAGCAACAGCAGTAGAACTCCTAGGTCTAGAAGAATGGGTGAGTGATCTTAAGGCACAGAAATCAGGAAAGGGCTTAAGAAGAGAAAATGTTATTCCTAAGAAATCCATTTAGAAAAAGTATTTTAAAAAGCAGTTAAGTTTTCAAGTCGAGAAATTGGGAAAACACCCAACCTTAGCTCAGGATTATAGTTTCAGTTGGATACAACTGTGTGCATTGGGCATATTCTTTCTCCCCATTTTTATAATTAGTAAATGCAGAAAAATGGCCTACATGTTATTCAAGTGTCCTTCTAATAGCAGAATCTACAATCTTCACAATGTCTCAATCAAAATGTCTTGCAATCAATAAATGTGTATTTCATAGTCAAGAGAAAAAAAAACAATAGAGAATAACTCTGAGATATTGGAATGAACAGATTAGGACTTTAAAACATCTATTTAAATGTACTCGAGAACTTAAAAATATGGTCACAAGGAATAAACAGATGGGTAATATTAACAGAGACATGTAAAGTACCAAAAAGAATCCAAGGTATTGTATAATTAAATATTAAAAATGAAATTATTCAAAGTTAAAAAAATAATGGTAGGGAAGCGAGCTTGGAAAATTAATAAGAACTCTCCCTTCTGAAGAACAGAGAAAAAAAGCCTTGGAGAAACCCCAACAGAGCCTAAGGAACCAGTGTTACCATATCAAGTGATCTAACATATATTTATTGTAGTCCAAGAGGGAGAGAGTAGAAAGAATGAGGAAGAAACAATATTTGAAAATAATGGAAATGCTAAAAATGTCCAAAATTTGGTGGAAAACACAAACTTAACAGATCCAAGGAACTCACTGAACTCAAGAAAGATGCATACAAAATAGGCCATATTTAGGTGTTACATAGTAAATCTGCTAAAAGTCAAAGAAAGAGAAAAAAAACCTTGAAAGCAGACAAAGAAAAATGACACAATATGTACTGAGAACATTTATCTGAAGATTTTATTGATTTATTTGACAGAGAGATAGAGAGTATAAGTAGGCAGAGCGGCAGGCAGAGGGAGAGGGAGAAGCAGGCTCTCTGCCAAGTAGGAAGCCCAATGCAGGGCTCGATCCCAGGACCCTGGGATCATGACCTGAGCCAAAGACAGCTGCTTAACTGACTGAGCCACCCAGGCGCCCCCTGAGAACATTTATATGTGTGATCACTAACTTCCCTGTAAAAAGAGTGGAGGCAAGAAGACAGTAGAAAATATCTTTTAAAAAAAAACTATCAACCCAGAATCCCGGAATTCTATATCCTTCAAAAATGATGGCAAAACGAATAATTTCCCAATAAATACATACTGGGGAAATTTGGTGTCGGGAGGTCACAACTTGAAAAATGCTAAAGAATTTTTTTTTTTTTTTCAAACTGAAGGAAAGTGATTCCTGATAGAATATCGTATCTACAGGAAGAAATGACCAGCACTGCGAGTGGTAAATGAGTGAGTATAAAAGACTATATATTTTTCTTCTCATAATTTCTTTAATAGATATATGGCTGTGTTAAGCAAAATTAATATTGTGTGGGATTTATAACAAACATTGATGTACTATGTATTACAATGATATCAAAAATAGTCAGAGGAAGGCAAATGGAACTATTCTGTTGCATGGTTATTGTATCTTACAAGAGGTGGTTCTATGTAAACTCTAGACTGTGATAAGTCAAGGATACATAATGTAATCTTTGGAGCAAGTACTAAAATATAGTGCATAGAGGTAGAGCTGAAAAGCTGATAGCACACTTAAAATGGAATAATAAAAAAAATTGATTAACCCTAAAGAAGGCAGAAAGGGAGGAAGGGAGGAACTAAAACCAAATGAGACAAATAGAAAAATAAGGGCAACATGGTAGACCTAAAACCAATCATATTAATAATTACATTAAATGTAAATACACTGCACATGCCAGTTAAAAGGCAGAGATTGTCAGGCTGGATAAAAATTGCAAGACTCCACTATATTCTTTGTATAAGAAATGACTTTAATGTAAAATAGATAGTTTGAAAGTAAAGGAAGAAAAAAAGATATACCATCCTTTATCAGGTAGACTACTACTCTTCATTTTATTGAAGTCTTTTTCTGAGGTTTTGTCTTGTTCTTTTGTTTGGAACATATCTCGCTACTTCCTCATTTTGCCTGACTCTCTGTGTTTGTTTCTATGTATTTTGCAAAACCGCTGTCTATCTCAGTCTCGAAAGAGTAGCCTTGTGTAGGTGGCGAACTTCATTGTTCAACCTTGCCTTAGCTCTTGGTTGTCTGTTGAACCTTTGTGATTGTCTAAGCAGCCCGATTTATTCTTGATAGGTCCCTGTGCCAAGACCAGTGTTCCAAGGGCAGGAGTATCAGTTAGCGCCTAGTTTCAGCTTGATTAGAAGCCAGACCCTCATGCAGCGGTTTTTAAACTATGCAAATATATGTAATCCTGTGGGGTTGCAATTGTAAACCCTGCCAGCCTCCAGACCTGGAGATCTGATGGTATCCCCTGAGTAACAGTTGCAAATATCAGGGCTCCGATGGGTGTCTAAGCTTTTTCCTGGGGGGGGGGGGGTGGGGGTACCAGCAAGTTGTAGGCAGGCCAGGGGAGAGTGTAATGAGGATGTCTCCCTGCCCATGTTTCCTGAGAGCTCTTCTGTAATCTCTAGATTTGTGGCCAGCTTGACTCCTGTCCCTCAGGCTGGGGATGCAGTAAATGGGCTTTTTTCACAGGAAGACTGAAGATAATGTTTCAGTCTACTATCTGTGCTGTGATTTGACCATGGCAGCCTGCCAAGAATTGTCTTTCCTATTGTTAGAGTCCCATGAAGTCCAGGAACGCCAGCCTCCCTGACCACCAGGGCCAGGAAATCCAGGGGGCATTTCCTGTGTGGACTGCGAGTGCCTCCCAGCTTCATCGACGGAGTGGGAGGGCATGGCAGGCCGGGCGTGCCCACTGACTTGAGCGAGGCGGCAGGAGAATGCCTTGGCTGTGCATGCCCCCTGGCTTCAGGGAGGCAGCGAGAAAAGGCTGTGTCTGTATGTGCCCACCAGTGTCAGCAAGGCAGGGGGAGAATGCCGTGACTGTTCAGAACCCCTTGTCTCTCTGAGGCAGGTCCCCAAGGTTGGGGTGCCTGGTGGGGGGGGCACAAACCCTTTGCTCCTCCAGAAGAGGGTGCGGACTTGTGAGATCCCTCCCTATGGTGTACCCACACCATGGGAGGGTTTTGGTAAGACCATGTCTCTTCCTCTCCAATGCATCTCGATGTGGTCCTTTTATCCTTTATTGTGGTGGAGCAGTTCAGTTCATTTCTAGTTCTTTATCGGAGAGAACTATCCCCCGTGTGGCTGCAGACTTGGTGTGTCTGTGGGAGGAGGTGAGCTCAGGATCTTCCTGTGACTGACCCAAGCACAGTCTTGATTTGGGTGTGGCCTGAAGATGTTCCCTCTGCCCCACTCTCTTGTGTTCTGTGTTGCTCTTGTCACCAAATCTGGTGGTAGCCGAGATGGCTATGCTGCTTCAGACCCCTTGCCTTTTTTTTTTTTTTTTAATTAATTTATTTATTTGAGAGAAAGAGAGAGGTAGAGAGCATGAGCACGGGGAGAGGCAGAGGGAGAGGGAGAAGCAGACTCCCCGCTGAGCAGGGAGCGGGACGTGGGGCTCGATCCCAGCATCCTGGGATCATGACCTGAGGCAAAGTCAGACACTTAACCAACTGAGCCACCCAGGCGTCCCCAGACCCCCCACCTTTAAGTGCCAAGTTAACCCTTGTTCAAAGCGCAAAGCAGCTGGGGTGGCGCAGCCACATCTCCCGCAGGTTTGGCTCACGTGGGCCCCCGTCCATGGCAGGTGGTGCTTCGGCTTCTTGTCCCTCCAGCCAAGACGAGGCTGCTCTTTGCTTTGTCTGGTGTCTCAGCTCGGGCAGCTGGGCAGCAGTCGCACAGGTAGCTTGCAGTTAGGGGAGTTTATTTCAGAGACACTTTGGATGGAGGAGAACTCACAACCTCCTCACTGGGCTGAAATATGGCTGTCAAGTCCCTTCCTCTAGCCAGCGCCCTTTAATTTGCAGGGGGCCAGGACACCACTGCTCAGTAATTTCCCATCCATTCCTCACCTGAATCCGTAGCAACAGTGATACTAATCCCAAGAACGTCCGCAACGACAGCATCCATTGCGTGCGCCTGGGTGGGTCACGGTGCTGAGAACATCGTGTTACTCCAGTCAGTTCTCCCAGCCACCCTGGAAGGTGGCATTCTCACCCTGCCATTTAACAGAGGCGAAAACTGAGGCACGGAGAGTTTAGGTAACTTTCCCGAAGTCACATAGCTAAGAAGTCAGGGGACAGAAGTTTGATCCCAGGTGGTCGGTGTTGAAAGTGGGAAGAGCCTTGTCAGCAGGGCTGGTCTCGGGTACCGTGGGAGAGGAAGTCTCTGTTGTCGTGCTTCCTCTTCTGCTGGAGACACCTGCCTTCCCGAGCATCTAAGTCACTGCGTCACTTGCAGGCCAGCTAAAGGTTCTGGAGGCTGCTCTCCCGTCTCACTGTGGGACCTGCCCTCCCTCTGTTCCCAGGGAAGAGACTGCGTTTCCCCCTCGTGAATGTAAATCCATCGAAATCCTTCCAGGGCTTTCGTACCTTCAGCCTCTCCTCTCCTTGGAGAGCACAGGCCACAGGAGCTGATGGATCCAGGAGTAAATCCCTGGGCAACTTCCTTACGTAATGAAACCCTAGTTTTCTCATCTGGAAATAGAAATGATGTTTGCTGCAGAAGGCTAGCACAGAGATTAAATTTGGATAATGAACCCCAAACTGCAGCTCCTGTCCCCGGATTTCCTTTTCTTCTACTCCTCTGCTCCCCTCCTTCCTTAGGAATTTCATGCATTCAGAGAAGTGAAGGAAATCTTTGGAGAGACAAGGGGGATAGGCTACCAACTCTGATATCATGTTATCATCTTCTGATTGGCAGAAGGCTATGGTGCGTTTGTGTATCTGTGTGCGTGTGCTAGTGTGTACGCACATGTGTGTACTGGAGATGGGGTGGGAGAAGAAAACCCCAGGAAAGTAAAAATGAGGAGAATCAGAGCAGGAAATGGGAAGCTTGAAGACCGTAACATTATATGTAAGTGACCGTAATAGATAGATTAGGCACATGCGTGTACTTGGGAAAATCTTTATACTAATCAGCTTAAAATGCATCTGAGGAGAGGGGGAGTTAGCTATTATTTGAGTGAGATTTGGGAGAAGATTAGGGAGAAGATTATTTTAGCTAAGTATTAGGAAACATGGAGAAACGTGATCCTTTCAATACTTTGAGCTATTAACCTCCATCTCTCCGGATTTTTGTCATGTCCAGGCGCCACGCGTACAATTCAACATTGACTCGTTTTTAAACTTTAAACTTCATCACGAGCATTAATACCTGAGAAAACATACTTTTATTATGCTAATTAGTTTCTTTTTGCAATATGGGTTGAAATATAACCTATATAATTGTCTTTTGAAATTTAAACTGTCACCAAAATCATCCCATGTGCCACCGGGGAGAGTGGGACACATTGCAGAATGCCTGTGACCTGGGGCCAGCGAGCCTCTATCTTTCTCTTCATCTCGGCAACGTTGCTGAATGTACGGTCTGTCCAAGTCACCCCAGTCCTGGAATTCCCCTCTACAACCTTTAGAACAAATGTTCTTTCAGTCCCTGCTGGGCACCCCCAGGGTTGGGGAATAGCCCTGAGGGCCATTCCGTGCCTGTCCCAGATGGGACTCCTTGAAGCTCCACCTTTTGCTTCTCGTTCTCCCTTTTGGAACCCATTCCTCCTCCACATCCTTGCCAGCCTTGGGGACAGCGGTCACGTGCCTCTAAGAGGCTAAGCAGCAATGAGCAGGATGAGCTGTCCTCGGTTGTGGTTCTGACACTTCTATCGGTGATGTCTGTGAAAATAATGCAGGGCTCTCATTGATGGACACGTCTCTGTGCAAGGTACATGCTGAGCCCTGCACAGGGGGGATCTCTGCTCAGCCTCACTGTCATCCAGGCTACAGATGCAATGTTTGTCCCCACTTTGAGGGCTATGACATTAGATTGAAAAGACAATTTAGGATATGGGCCATGCTGAAAACTCGTATTGGTCTTACCTCTGTCTAAACCCCCAAGCCTTTCCTCTATCAATACTGTTTAGCCCCAATCTCTGTACCTTATTTTTGCACAGTTGGTGTTGGGGATCCTGGGGAAGGAGCTTCTGCTTGGCTCTGTCGTGTTTCATTCTGTAGGATCTGCTCTGGCACGCAGGACTGCTGAAGTCTTTTTGGATCCCAGCTATGTCATGTGACATATATCTATCTTTCTCAACTGAGTGTCATCAGAAAATTTGATGAGCATGCAGCCTTTATTTTCATCCTAGTCATTGATAAAAATGTTGACTAGGAAAGAGCCAGGAGACTGAATTCTCTGGGTGATGTTACACACCACTGTCAATTTATTACCACTCTTTGCGTGCTCACATTATAGTAGCTATAAAGTCATCCTAATTGTCCAGGACTTCACTTATTTCTCCATCTTATCCATGAGATACTATGAGAATCTTGGGTCTGGGATTATGGGGATGAGAGGGAAGGTGTGTGGTAAAGAGTTAGCCTTGCCCAAAGAAAGGGTATGGCTCTTGCCCAGCTCCTGAAAGGTAATCTCTAAGTTCTTGGAATGTCCCGGCTTGATAAGAGAGTTTTTGTTTGCCTGGAGGCCTCGGGCCATGGTAGATAGTCTTTACCAACAATATGATTTAGGGGGGACCTCAGGCCACATGCTAGCTTGACCTCTGGGGGAGCTAAGGTCAGCCAGGTCTACATGACCAACCCCTAGTAAAAACCCTGGACAGCAAGGCTTGGGTGAGCTTCCCTGGTTGACAATGTAGTTGTTAGGACAAGTAGGCAGTATCTGCCTGACTACTCTGGAGGAGGACAACTGGAAACTCTTGCCTGGTCTCTCTTGAACCCTCCCTACATGTCTTTTCCCTTTGCTGATTTTAATCTGCTTCCTTCCATGATAATGAACAGTAACCGAGTATAACGGCTTTTCTGAGTTCTATAAGTTCTTCTAGGGAATCACTGAATCTGAAAGTGGTCTTGGGGACTCCTGAATTGCAACAGGAATCTCTGGACCATATTAAATGTGTTTTTCTTTGAAGCCAGAGGACTGAATTCTAGCTAAAGCTAAGCTTTTGTTTGGGTCTGCTGTGGCTTCCCTAAATGCCTCCTTTGTAACATACAAAGAGAAGCAAGTAGGAGGGCCTTTTTCTGGGTCTGCCCCAGGGCCTGATCTTTCCCTCTTGACTGCCCCATGTGGATTAATGGGCACTCATTTCAATCTACTGTGGGTAAGATACTGTACTACCCAAGCTTGGTTCTCGGCTCCTGTCTTTTAGAAAATTCCCTGCTAAAATTCAAATAATGGGAAAGCACACACTAAGCTGCTATAGTCCATTCATATTCAGATTAAATTAATAAGTCCACAAACAGAACTGGACTCTCATTAAGATGGATTCCAGAAAAGGGAGGTTTGGATGCAGGCACTGCTGGGCCTTTCCCATTCAGTTTGTGAGTGAAGAAACTTCTGCTGTTGGGAGGGTGGCGAGAGTAGGGCTGTTCGAGTCCCCACAGGGCAATGTTGAGATGTGAGTGTTGGGGGACCAAAGGAGGAGTGTGTTGAAGCAGACTGATGGAAAGCTGAAAACAAGCTAGAGGCGAGCCCTAATTTTGTTAGAAAATCAGAGGACACAAACCAGAACTTTATTCCTAGTATGGCATCTGTTGTGTCTCCATGTGGGCAAGTGGGTGATGATTCTCTAGAGAGTGGAGCTTTGTCAGAGGTGATAGGGAAGTGGACCCAAGCTGGGCATGTGGCCCAGGTGGGTCTCCAGAGAAAGAGGGAGCACATTCTTTGCCTTATTTTTCAGGATTGTTACTGAAAACAAGGCTCATGGTGCTGCAGGGGAAAAGGGTCATTAAGTAGAAGAGGGTGATTCCTTTCTGTATTTTTTTGCCTCAAAAACTCAAAGGTTTTTGCCTCACTCTGGGCTACACAATTCCAGTGAGGTGAACCAAGAAACCCTTTCAATTGGGGACAATTTTACTTGAGTGCTAACAGAAGGGAGTATGACCACAATCCCTTTAGTTATGTCATCAGAGGTCATTTTTATGAATTCTCACTATGAGAGTGGTTTTATTTAAACTGTTCTTTAGGTATATATTGGGAGGCTTTATTCTCCCCACCCCTCCGTTTTCTTTATTCTGTAGTCAAGGAGCATGGAGTAATCTGCCCTTAAGATAATCACATGGGACCTACAAAGATCATAGATCCTGTGCCCGGAAAAGCTCCACCCTCACAGAATAGGGAAATCCTCGGGAGTCTTTATTCCTTCCCTCCTGTCATTGAAGGTGGTAGGAAGAGTAAGGAGACAAGAGGGGCTCAACCCGAACCACTCCCCAAGTAAACATGAGATGTTATAATCAGTTCCTGGCATGAAAAGTCTTCACGTTTAAAGCCATTACGAGTGGAAGTTTCTGGAGGGCAGGAACCACATAAATTTGTCCTTGAATTTGAGGGCTTGGCCAGCCCTGGCATTGAGGAGGGAATGACTAAGTTGTTGCCTGACGCTTGACTCAGGACTTTGGGACATTGAGGCCAAGGGGGATCAAGAAATGCAAACTCTTGTTCCTCTGTTACCATACTGTGCTTGGGCATCCACCAAGTGGATGCCTGGATGTACACAAAAGTTCCCCCAAACTCTGCATGGGGGTGTTGGCCATGAGCCAAGGCCTTTCTGTGTAGCTGTGCTCTTGGGCGGTCATGAACCTCAGTGAGCTCACTCTCCAATTTCACACACTGAAGTTGTGCTGTGAGTCTGCTGGGCCCCCGCTGTGGGGTTAAAAATGGTCAGACATCACACACACAGGCTGTTCCTGGCAGTGTAATCAATATGGTCAAAACAGGGGCCTCCCAAACTTCTGTCCTCCAGTAATTTTGTTCAACAGCTGTACATCCTCTGGGGATCTTGTGAAAATGCAGATTCTGATCCCAGAGCTCTGGGGAGGGGGGCGGTTATCCAACGAGCTCCCCGGTGATGCCCCCAACTGCGCTCTGAGAAGCCAGCCTCTAAAAGACACCTAGGTGCTGACATGGGGAGGAGGATTAGGTGACCAGTTAGCCACTAAAACCCTTCTCACACATGCAAGCGGAAGGCCCAGAAAGAGGTCATGGATCCTGCCCTGGTCTCGCGGAGACTCAGCCTGGGCTGGCCTGGCAGAGCTCCATTACCTGGATCGCGTGCTTGCAGCAGCAAGAAGCTGGGTGGTGTCACGGTGAGTGCCCAGCTTCGGTGCCAGCTTGCCTCTCTGCGAGCTGTTCTTACGGCTTAACATCTCCACGCCTTGCTTTGGTCGTTTATAAAACAAAGATGGGGCGCTAACAGTACAACCCCCATAGAGGGCCGGTGAAAGTTAGCACGTTATGCAAGGGACCCTGCTGGGAGAAGATGTCTGGTGCTTATTTCCCTCTGGGCCAGAGCTCCAGTCCCTGAGCCTGGGACCTCAGGGGGCCCTGGGCTTCTGTGCCCTGCCCGCACGGTTGTGCAAGCACTCTTGGGTCTCCTGTTACCCGGGAGCCGGCAACAGACCAAAATAAAGGGAGGGGATGAGCGGGGAGGGCCGAGCGAGCCTCTGCAGGGAGTCTGACCAGGTCAGCTGGGAATGCCTGTCAGCCATCCAGGGTGGCTCCTGCAGGGGGCCTGGAGGTGGGTGAGTGACTCATGCTGGTGCCCTCTCCACCCCCCCGCCCAAATGCTCAGCCCTCCCCAGCCCGGGGCTCACCTAATCCCCACAGTGGGAGTCGGGGGGCCTTTGCACCCGAGCCGAGGTCTAGGGTTGCACCACGGTGACTTCACACGCAGCACCATGTGCAGCTGAGCGACCGTGCAGCCGTCTCCCGCGAGGTGGGCAGTGAGGTCAGCCTGGCAGCCGCCGCCTCCCTTGAGCCCCGATCTGGCCGCAGGCAGCCGCCGCCCTGGGACCCGGCAAGGGGATGGCCGAACAGGAAGCCAGCGGGCTGCAGGTTCTGCTGCGCACGCTTCAGGTAGGAAGAGGTGGAAGGGAGCGCGGCCCGGCAGGCTGGGGCTCTGCCGGCCAGCCTGCCTTGGGGCTGTGCTCCCGCCGTCCCCTCTGGCACTGGCGGCCGGTTTGCCAACCAGGGACAGCAGAGCCCGGGAGCCAGCTGCGGCTCTCACCTTGAAGCTGACCTAAGTGATGCTGTGGTCTTTAAATATTAACGACGATGGTGTCGATGAGCGTGCTCTGCTTAAATGATTGAACCTGGTGGGATCAGAGGCTTGGGCTGAAAGATCTGGGTTTGCTAGAGATGGGAAAGATGGAGAAAAGGTCTGTGTGGCAAATGAAGACCCGGCCGGGGGCCTGCCAGCAGCACCTAGAACAGCCTGGAATGAAAGGGGGAGCGGGGGAGAGGACTCCTGTGGGTTTCTCCTGCTCCAGGGCTATTGCAGGGGCCCCAAAGAGGGGTCTGCAGCAGGACTGCCTAGGATGCATGCCAAGCCTGCGTCTTCCCAGGTGGGACGTGGCCAGAAGGGATCGGAATCACCAGAGACAGGGGCCTGGGAATCTGCCTCCGTCTGCGGGATCCTGTTCATTCCTGATTTGGAGAATTCTTGTCCTAGAATAGTAGACGGCAAACTTGTCTGTGTGCTAGAATCACCTGCAGGGTGTTCGAAAATGGTGGCGTCTGGTACCCACTTGCCCAAATCTGGATTCGATTAGGCTGGGGAGTGACCGGAGCCCCGGAAGCTTGAAAACTCCCTCAGGGGACTCCCTACGCAGTTAAGGCCCAGGACCTCTACTTTAAGGCTTGAGTAGATGCTTGCACTTAACCCAGTGCAGGGGATGCCCCACGGGGGCCAAAGAGGTCTTTTGCTACAGCCTTCTAGACCTGAAGTCCATAGACGGACCTCATAAGAGGACGGGCTTCGGGGACCCTGGGACCCCATTCCCTGATTCAGAAGGTAAATGTTTTGTACCGACATTCATCTTACCCTCCCATGAAAAGCTGTCTTAGTTTTCCTCTGATCCTTAAGGAAATCTGTATCCTTAAAAATTTAAGTACCAATAAACCCAGCCTTCCAGGGGACAAAGAAACCGAGTCTGCGAAGTAAAATAGCTTCCCCAAAGGTCATGAAACTATCTGATAGAGAAACTGGGACGTGCACCAAAGAACTTCTATATCCGGTTGACTTAGTGTCTCTTGACCCCTTCTCTCTGATGGATAAAAGGCAAGAATGCATCTGGGCTCCAAGGGCTGGGGGTGGGAGTGGACCTCAAAATAAATTTGCATTTGGGCAGGTTCAATCTCCTGTATTCCCACCAGTGGGGATTTGTAATTGATATTTAGAATGATCGCTCCAGGGCAATGCAAGATTCTCAATCATCAAAGAGAGATTTAATTATGTTCGATATACCCTACTTAGTTCCCAATTAACCAGAACATTAAAATAACCGGAACATGCTTCCCCTGTGCGCTTCACTGATCAGAATCTAGTTGTTGAATTGATTTGGGTTCCTGCCCCAGCCCTCTCCCAGTGTCTCCATGAGCCCTGTTCCTGTCTAGGCAGCAGATGTCAGAGGTCTGACATACTTTAAAAAAAGAGAACCCAGAGCAGATACTCTGTGGAATGACGTTTCGCTATAGGTTTGATGATCTACCCTTAAGAGCTGCCAGGTTTTTTAGAAATGTTTTGCCGAAATTCTTTCCACTGGGGAATCGCAAAGTTCTTACTAATTCAAGCCCGTCCCTCCTTCCTTGTGCACAAAGGTGATAGAAAGCTTTGCTTCTCAGACCTCTGAGGAAGACAGTGGTTACGCATGAGCAGAATGTGAGCCGAGGATGAGTTCCTTGTGTCTTTCAGGAGCACCCCGGAACATTGCCAAGGGAAAGGAGAGAGAGAAGGCGAACAGACAAAGAGACAAAGCAAGCACAAGGCTGACAGATGTCCCCATGATAGGAGAGTAGAAATCCTCATCCCAGAATGTCACCACTTCTGCCTCTTTGGGGCACAATAGCAAAATAAACCGGGTCATGAAGAAATAATCCGTTTCCGCATATTACCTTTTGTTGTGCAAATGGAAATGGGGAAAATGATTGTTCCCACCGCAGTTTAAACGCTGTTTACCTCTGTCCTAAAGGTATGAGAATCAGATTTTCACCCAGACGTTTTCCAAGTCCCCGACTCACAGCTTGGGTTTGAGGCAGAAAATCAGATTGAGTCTCGGGGGCCTGGGTGAGGGAGGGGCAGCCCACAGAGCATGTGTGAGAGACAGAAAGAGCTGGATCCCGTCCCCATTTCTTGCACTTACCAGCTGTATGTCCTTCGGCAAGTCCCTCAACCTCTCTGAGACTTCATTTCTATATCTGTGAAAGGGGGACAATGAGACCGTTCCTCAGGGCTTCGCGCGAGGATTAAGAGAATCCATTTGACAAGGGTTTGTAAACTATAAATGGCTGTAAGAATGACTGTACTTTTTATGATTTCCCTGGTCGAGTGCACACTGGGAAGCTGGGAACGCTTGCCTCCCCCATTCATCAACCTGCCCTGCTTTGTTTCCTGGGTGAACTCCAACATACTCGGAAAAAAAGGAAGGTCTCTAAGTCTGCCCCGCTCTCGTCTCTCCACGGGGTTTGAGCTAATGGGGAAGATGGGGAGCTGCCAGGGTAGCAGGAAGTGGGCTCCACGCCGGTTCTGATGCCGAGTCCTCACCCGCCCGCGTCCCACAACGTGCCAATTAAGTCCCTTATCAACACATGAAAAATGTATAATTATTCGGTCAGCTTTGGCGCACTCTGGGCCACGATGGGGGCACGGTTTTGCTGTTTGCATTTGTACTTTATTATTTTATGTTCTAGCTGCTCACACTGAATCTGAGGTCTGCATCGTTGCCAAAATGTGCATCGTGAACTTCTTTTTCTCAACTGGCGCTCCAGGAACATTATCTATTATGGATTGAGAACCAGACTGTAGGATGTGAAACTTCCTGCCTTGACTTAGCATTACGCTTAGATAGTAGAAAACCTGGATGGGACAACAACTTCACTTTCTCCTTTGGCCTTCTTCCTCCAAGGATTATTTACAAGACAACAGGTGATTTCAGCCCCTGGGCTGCGAAGAGGGGATGAGTGAAAAAATGGTGATTGATTTGTTTCATTCACAATGCTTGGGAGTTTTGTTTCCAAAACATCTGCTTGAAAATTTCCTTTCTAGAATTCTCCATGGAGGATGTGGGAATATCCATCTATTGTACATCCATAGGGCCAGGTGGAGTGGAAACTGAGCCTTCCCCCGGACGTGAACAGAAAGGTTTGGGCAAATCAAGAGGACTTTAGGTAGCAAGTGCTGTGTAGACTTCCTAGAGATCACAGAAATGCTCTCTTGGGGAGTCTGAGATGGAGGGATTTACAGAGCCCTACCTCCACCACAACACAAATGTGAAAAGAAACTGAAGTCTGTTTTAATTTCAAGCATCAGTAGAAGCAAAGAAAAAGAAAATCTCATAAGGACAAGTGCCAAATGAGAAAGGGACAAAGTTGGCAAGAATTAGCATCTGTCAGTGTCTGAGGGGTGACCTGGTGCCAGTCAAACCAGAGAATGAAGGGGATGGAGGCACGTAGGCGGATGCTGAGCTAGAAGTGGGGAGAATCCTTTATTTGGTGCTTTGGTTTTCCAGGACCTGTTGCTTTCACTGTTCCTTAAGTTCTTTGGAACATTTATGAAGGGTCCTCTCTATGCCACGTTCTTCGCTCGTTACTTCACATCACTCTTTCTGCCACCTGTGAGGGAGGTGTGGTTTTTCTGTCTTATAGACGAGGCCACTGACCCCCAGGGGTTCATGACAGAAACCTAGGAAATCCCTAGAGGAAGGATGGGAAGAGGATCTCATCAATCCAAAGTCCTTCCACTGGTCTGTGTTTCTTACCTGACCTAGGGAATGCCCATTCATTCTTTATTTTGAGAACCTGAAGGTTGAGGGGATATAGATTCTGAGCGAAAGAGGGGAGCTTATTTAGAACTAAAATCTTCCATATCTTGTTTGTTATGTGGATAAATAACTCTTGATAAAGGAAGGTAACACTTTTGATATGGGTCAATTGGATATTTTCAATATCCATCCCTCTATCCATCCCTCTATCCATCCCTCCACCCATCCCTCCATCTATCCATAGCTACTATGTGCTTGAAGAGATCCAGAGAAGACTATTTGGTAGGATGATGGGTTGAGAAGGGCTTTGCATCTTGGCTCAGCCATTCAAAACTTTTGTGACCCAGGACAAACTACTGAACCTCTTTCTGAAAATTTTTTTTATCTGTGAAATGAGAATTATAGTACCAACTCATGGACTTATTATATATTTAGAGAAAAATGCATGTAAAATGTGAGCATGGTGGTATGTGCCCGATAAATAGCAATTACTGTAATTAAGCACAGTCCCTGCTCTCATGAAAATGCAGCATTCACATGAAAAGGTAGGGGGATAAAAATATTCGTAGAGCAAGTCTGCATGTGATGAATGCCATGGTAAAGATAAACATCGAAAGCAAATTCTATGGAAGTTGGGAGAAGAAACTCCTCCTGGCTGGAGGTTCAGGGAAGGCCTCAGAAAATGGGTCAGATTTCAGCAAGGAAAGGGGTGGTTCCCACATTGGGGAGAACCCAATGATCTTCCTCATGTCAGAAAAGTGTGGAGAGGATTCAGGACTTGCCATGGCACTGAGTTTGAGTAAAACTGGAAGTTTATGAAGGGGAAGAAAGGAGATAGAAATGGGAGTTTGCCCAAATGCCGGAAAATCTTGAGTGCAAGCTTCAGATCTAACCAGGTCCTTGGGAATGGCCCCCTGTCCCTAAATGCAGGTGGTGGGGGCCACAGGACAGTCAGCCAAGGCAACATTTCTAACGCTATTCGGACAGGGAGTCTTTTGACATGATCACATCCCTGCTTTTTCTTGTCAGGTAGTGTGACGTGTTCCCCACAACTGCCCCATCTCTGACCTGCCTTCTGTTCCCCTCTTGTTCCTATCCCTGCCCTAGCCTCCAGCCCCAACCTGCAAACCTTTCCTGTCACTTTATTCAACCCTACACCTCACCCCAAACTGAGCCTCTCCCTGTTCCTAATCCCACCTCAGGGGGAAAGCCTGCGATGAATGAAGGCTCAAGGATTGGGGGAGGAACACTGTTTTAAACGTTTTCCCTTGTTCTTTCCTTTTTTTTTTTTTTTTTTTAATTTGGAAGAAACAAAGTATTTGAGAAGCAG
>CM052896.1:7372802-7416278 GCA_028534135.1 Potos flavus | reverse complement strand
GGGGGAACTCCCCTCTTCTTCCGTGGGTGTCCTGCTCCACCCCCGGGCTGCCCTTCTTGCCAAGGCAGCAGATCGAACGATGCTCTGGGTGTCAGAGTTCCTCTGGGGGCGAGTCTTACAGAACCTGACATGCACAGTCCAGAAGCCGTGTCCCGAGTCCCGTCTGCTGCTGTTGCCTTCACTGCTCTAGCGGTCGGTGGAGGCAGTGACTGTGTCCGTCAGCCCTCTGGGCGTGGCTTCCAAGGTCATTTCAGCAGCATTCATCAGCCTCGCAGGTGGCTGTTCTGCCCTTGCTGCTCACATCCAACTGCCCTGCTGGCGCAGGGTATGGTCAAGCCTGCACCTCTCAAACTAGGTTCCGTCGAACACCAGTTTCCTTGGGATCCCAACAGGTGTTCCCCTTGCAGAGGGTCTTAGAGACCGATGGATTTGAAAAGTCACGATCAATTTACTAGAGGTCTTTACTGAAAGATCATTAATCTTAAAATCTTTTCAAGTCTTTATGTCTTTTGGCTCTCAGTTTAAATGTGTTTTTTTTCAAAGAGCTACCAGGTCACAAGGTCCCCTCTCTGTAGTTTGACTCCCTGCATGGAACTTATATTCCCTGGTGGCTCACCTTGGTGGCTCAGTCAGTTAAGCATCTGCCTTCAGCTTGGGTTATGGTCCCAGGATCTTGGGATCGAGTCCCGCATCCGGCTTTCTGCTCAGAGAGGAGCCTGCTTCTCCCTCTACTTGCCACTCCCCCTGCTTGGGCTTTCTCTCTCTCTCTCTGACAACTAAATAAAATCTCTAGGGGAAAAAAAGAGCTTATATTCCCTGAATAATAATATTCTTTGTGTCCTCCCTTCCTTCTTCCATCAGGGTAGGAATCTCATGCATCTTGTTCACTCCTTATCTCTACTACCTAAAGCACTATCTAAATCATAATGGGTGCTCAATAAATATTTGTTAATCAAATAATAGAAGGTACATGGTATATTAAGTTGCAGATTTAATATATAGCATTTCCAAACCATCTTGGGGACGGGATAATTTTTATGGCAAAACCCTGTTAGTATCTCACAGGACATTAGGGAGACATGGAACCAATTTGGGAAATGACAGTCATAGGCCAATGCTGTGTTAAGTCATTGTGGGTCCATGAAGGTTGAATTTCTCCTGGTCTGGAAACTGACCTCTGGTATGTTGAAACTATTCTGATCTGAGTGGCTGTAAGGGTCGTTCTTTTGGAGACCTGAGGTCATTCCTCTGTTCAGTGAATTCCTAGTTGATGACTCCGCCACCTGTCTGCTGGTCTTGAGTATAGGAATTCTGGTCCTGGATAAGGAGAAAGAATATAAGCAAAGGATGTGGAGATTTAGTAGAAGTTTCTTCCTAGAGGTCAAGAGAGCCATTCTGCTTCTGCTCAGGATGCCAGGTGGTGATAAGGATGGCATTAGTCTCAGGTTTCAGATGAAAGGCAAGGTCGGATTTCACAGTTGGGGTATCTGATGAAACTTTCCCTTGGGGACATGGGGAGAAGGCAGCCTCTGCAATAAATGTCAGTAATGAATTCTCTCCCTATCCTGCCAGGAAAAAAACTCCCAAACAAACCCAAGTGGCGTTAACATCTCTAATCTCTGGATCCCAGCAATCAGTATGGTTCAATGCTCTAAATTTCTGAATTCTAATCATCCTTATCCCATCCCTCTAAAGACTTGAATTAATCCAAGTAGTTCCTAGGACAATGCAGATATCTTTCACTTTTCATAATAGAAAAAGGCTATAAACAAATCCCCTTTTCTCCTTGACTTTCATTATTAAATCATAAAATATATATTATACATCCTCATATATACTGGTATATATCATATTTACATATATATACATATATATGTTTATATAAATAATATGTTCTAAAGAAAAAAGATTCCCCAAATGAAAGCCAAAATTTTGGACTGAAGAAGAAATAAAGATGATAATATTTGAAGAAAAATGGGTATGAAAATTGAAAGAATGTTTCTGCTGTGAGCTGCTCACATTTCCTGAGCTCTTACTATATGCCAGGAATTATTCTAAGCATGTATTTTTTCATGTATTTTTTCAAGCAAGCTCACAAGACTCCTATGTGATAGGTACAATTATTATCCTCATTTTACAGACGAGGAGCACAAGGCACTTGCTTCCCTGTAAGTAGCAGAATCAGGATTTGAACCCAGACACAGCTGGGCTCTAGATTGCTATTAACTCATCACTGTTACTTTATCACGTACAGCATCTCCTCTCCTTTGATCTGTCCTTGTTACCACGAAACATTTTTTTTCCTGATTGAAGAGGTAATACAAGGAAGGCACTGGGGGAATGGTTGTTGTGGTTGAAGGGGATTAAGAGGTATAAACTTCCAGTTATAAAATAAATAAGTCATGGAGATGAAAGGTACAGCATAGGGAATAGAGTCAATGATAGTGTGATAATGTTGTATGGTGACAGATGGTCACTACACTGAATGTCGTGACCATCGGGTAATGTACAGAATTGCTGAATCACTATGTTTTAGACCTGAAACTCATGTAACATTGTGTATCAACCGTACTTCAATAATAAAAAATGAAAAAAGGAATATATGCTCACTATTATAAATATTTAATGAACACATAGATATAAATTATACAGAATAAAATCCCCCCATTAAGTCCTGCTCTGGAAGATAACCCCACAAGGGTCTGCCCTCTATCTTTTTTTAAACATTCTTTTTTTTTTTTTTAAGATTTTATTTATTTATTTGACAGAGAGAGAGATCACAAGTAGGCAGAGAGGCAGGTAGAGAGAGAGGAGGAAGCAGAGAGCCTGATGCGGGGCTCAATCCCAGGACCCTGAGATCATGACCTGAGCCAAAGGCAGAGGATTTAACCCACTGAGCCACCCAGGCGCCCCTGCCCTCAATTTTTTTTAGATGGTTATATACATGCAGCAATATGTATACTTCTATAACTATGTAACTATGTCTCTATCATTTTAACACACTATTGTTCAGTTTGCTTTTCCAACACACCAGTATAACTGAGCGTCTTTCAAGCTAACACATAATAGACCCAGCTCAATATTTTGTGGTAATTATATAGTAGTTTAGTATATGGATGTACCATAATATAAATAAATAGAAGTATAGTTTCTTCTAGGGTTTCACTTGAATTTGACTTTTATGTTTTTTTCTTTTTTGATGTTAGCTATGTTAACGTTTCAATAGTCAACTTTACCAAACTTTTCTTTCATGGGTGATTATTATTACTGTCTTTGCAGGCAGCGTTATATTAGTTTCAGGTGTACGATGCAGTGATTCAAAACCCTCACGACAAGTGCTCTCCTTAATTTTCATGGATTATTTTTGTCCATGAGACACTTCTCCCCCATGATCTCACTCTTACACTTAATGATGTTTCAGTTTAACCCTGTCCCCTTCTCTTTTTCTTAAGTGTTCCTACTTTCATAGAGCTTCCCTTCCATACCACGTTTCACCAGTATGTGGCAAAACAGTTAAATTTATGTTCTTCACACTTCTTTCCTGGAAGATCCCAGTTCTGTAGCATCCAATAGAGCTCTGCTTGATAGTATTTGGAAGCTTTACATTTGACATAAATGTTTCTTTAAAATGAACACAAAAAGGTTTCTTGGCTGGGTTTCAGGAGGCCAGAGTTGATTTTGGATGCTGCCCCTGATTTTCTGTTTGACTTGAATCCCCTGGGCCAGCATCCTCTATGTTTTGATGGTTTTCAGACTTCAGTGCTAGGAGATTTTCCCAGCAATATCATCTGCTTCCTTGCTATATTATGACTCTCTTGTTATGGCTCATTCGTTTATTGAACAACTCTCTCGTGCCAGAGCCTGTGCTAGGTAATGGGTGGCAAGATTCTCAGAATATTATCAACCAGGCACTATCCTGTTGAAAGTCTTCCAAATGCTAATGAGTAATGTCAGGAAGAATGAGATCCAGAATGCTGCGGTCACACCTGTCCCCCTCCGCTCCATGGACCATTTTATTCTGTGGTGACTGGCTGAGGACACATTATTAGCATCACTCCAAGTCTCTGGAGGGAGATCAGAAGACTCAGCAGCTGTAACGTGTTCACTATGCCTATGCACCTCTGTTAATTCATACATAGTCTTTTTTTAAAATTAAAGGGCAATGATTCTCAATCTTTTTTTTTTTTTTTTAATTCCAGGAATCAGGGTATCGCAGTTCACTTTTTGATGGCATTGAAATCTAAAGGCACTTTCCCCAGATAAATGCACGAACAAACTTTTGCAAATAATTTCAGGTTTCACTTTCTCGAAGTCTTTATTTGGGTCTGTTTCATGGCACGGAGCTCTTCAAAGTGGGAATAATAGAGGCAGGTTCTGATCGCACAAGGGAAACCCAACAATTCTGTCCAATTAAGTCATTTCCCTCATGTCTCCAAACTGGGCACAATATTCTTTTTTTTTTTTTTTTTTTAAAGATTTTTATTCATTTATTTGAGAGAGAAAGAGAGCACAAGCAGCGGGAGGGGCAGAGGGAGAGAGAGAGAAGCAGACTCTTCACCGAGTGGGGAGCTCAATATGGGACTCGATCCCAGGACCCTGAGATCATGACCAAGCCAAAGTCAGACACTCAACCAACTGAGCCACCCAGGCACCCCAAGGCACAATATTCTTACTTCCAAATCACGACTTAGTCCTACATCTTTCATTCCTGATCTATACTTGAGAAAAGCATAAGTACCTTTGCTGGATCAACTGAAATGTTACTTTTCTTCCAAAAAAATACCCCTTTTCTGATAACCCAAGTAGATGATATCTCTCCCTCCTCTGAAGTAACCTGCAAGCATCTGTACTTCTTAAATAATCTGTTATTTGCTTTTTTATAAATATGGATATTCTAGATGTTCTTTATCTATTCAATAAACTTTTATTAGGCATTGGGAATCCCAAAATAAGTATGACCTGGTTGTTGTCCTCCCAGAACACACAGTATGAAGAGGAATCAGATATACATTTGAGAACCTTCTGAAAGTTGCAGACCCTCTCCCTAGACAAGCATGTGTATACACTTTAACCAAGCACTTAAATCTTAGAGGGTTTGCCTACAGTTTGAATAAGAATCTATGCCATGTGATTGCTTGGGTCAACCTATGAACAAATGATTATGAGGCGTTATTAAAAGTGAAGAGATAACAACATAGCCTGTATATTTTTGGATGAAGGGGAATCTCAAACAATCTCTAACCTTCCTTCTGCTCCTGAGTAATAGATTAGATAATTCAGAAAAACCCCTGCACTAGACCCAATTAAAAAGTGTGGATAAAATAAGAATACTTTTTCTAGAGAGGATTAATATTCTAATAAGATAATGAACGTTTAATCGATTGAGGTCAGGAGGGGTAGGCAACCCAGAGGGACGAGCAAAACACTGGCTCTTCTGCCTTGGGAGTCATTTACTGTTTTTGAAGGTGTGGTTGGAAGGACTAAGTTGTATGTATATTCTGCGGCTTTGCACACCTAGAAGAACAAGAATTAAGACACAGGACTTGCCAAGAATGAGGACCCTGGCAAACTACTCCTTGCTTTTGAGCTAATACCTGAAGGGCTGCTTCCTAAAAGTAAAAGTAAACTAGACATAATCTAATCTTCACATTGAGCCATTCTTCACCTTATCTTGGTGGCCCAGAAATATCTTCAGAATTGAACAGGGGGTCTCAGATCTCTAGAGTCCCTAGACACCTGGAAGTACAAATTAAAATCTCATTAGTGGAAGAAAGTGTCATGCGAAGTCTTACATCAGTTCTACCAATAATTTGAAAAGTAGGCACAAAGGGAAATAAATCAGTATAAGTAAATACCAGCAGAAATAACATGACAGAATTAGACCCACCAGTGCTCCAGAAACTGGAATTACCAGACCCAGAATGTAAGGGAGCTTTTGTTACTGTGTCCAGAGAGAGTAAGGGCAAGTATAAAAAATTTGGCATTGAACTATAATCCATCGAAAGTGATATGGAAGATTTGAAAAGGAACCAAATGCAAATTCTTTTTTTTTTTAAAGATTTTATTTATTTATTTGACACAGAGAAAGATCACAAGTAGGTAGAGAGGCAGGCAGAGAGAGAGGGGGAAGCAGGCTCCCTGCCGAGCAGAGAGCCCGATGCGGGGCTCGATCCCAGGACCCTGAGATCATGACCTGAGCCGAAGGCAGAGGCTTAACCCACTGAGCCACTCAGGCGCCCCCCAAATGCAAATTCTTGAATTGAAAAATAATATGATCAAAATGAAGAACTCAATGGATAGGTTTAACTGCAGATGAGACTTGGCTGAAGAAAGAAGTGAAAATCAGGTCATCAGCAATTATCCAGAACAAAGCACAAAAGGTCGAAAGAATTGAACATGCAGAAGAGCAGGTAGGAGCCATAGAGGACAGAGTGAGAAGGTTTGGCTTACATTTAGTAGAAGTCCTCGCAGGGTAGGACAGAATGAGGCAGCGGTCTTTAAAGGGAGCATGATAGAGTCCCCAACCTTCAATATGCTCTCCGTTCCTTGAAAACAGACACAGTGCCTGACTCAAGTCTGTGTTCCCTGAAATACCTAGAAGTATTTGATTGTCTGTTGAGTTTGTCAGGTGAGGAAACTTCCTTATTATGTTCTATTTCATTTTATATTTTCGGAATTATGTCAGCAGTTCTTTTAAAATAGTATATCTTTAAAACGATATTAGGAAATCACTGTCTGATGTAGATAGACATTCAAATAACCAAATCTCTGTATTTGCAATTGCCACTTCAAAATGTAGAGCTTAATCTACAGCTGACATTGTGTTTGAAGTTGAAGCTCTCGTTTGCGGTCCGGTGATTCATTTTTGACCAAAAAATCCCCTCAAACTCATATATGTTATCTATTATACTCCACTTGGCTTCTTGCTATTTAAGCTTTATAGCAGACTTTGGCAATGAGTTATAAAATTCTTATCTGGTCACAACTAATTCAAATATTCTATTTACTTGGGTTTGCTCTGTTCCCTTTAATGATATGGTATTCTGATAAGTAACTTTATGTTTTCCTTTAAAATAGGAAACATGATGTTTTATAAACTCCCTGGGAAATAGATTTGAAGACAGAGATTTGCTTGCAGAAAGTCTCCTGGAGAGTGCCTGAGGTCCACGCATGGGGGGAAAACAGGGAAGCAGGACCGGACAGAGGGATGAGTTCAGCCCCCAATGTAGTCACAGCAAAAGCTCCAGCCGATCTCGCAGGGAGTTCTGGAACTTGGAAATTCCTTTAAAAATTGTCCTGTTGTTTAGCAGGTGGGTGAGCCTTGATGCCTCCACTCCTGCACTGGGGACCTGTTGTTGGGCACAGCTTGTTTCCAGATATGGGACATGTCCTTAGGGACTCTCTACCTCACCACAAGGGGACGCAGGCGAGAGGTGCCAATGAGTAAGGTTCCCTCCAGCAGGGGGGAGGCGTGCCTCAGTCCTGAGGGGTACCCAGGAGGCCCACCAGCAGCATCCACGATACATGCCCCAATAAGACGGGGCATCTGGAGACCTATGTTTGAATCCTACCTTTGCTGCTAATCGACTGTGTCATTATCACGGGACAAAGCATAGAACCCTCTGGGTCACAGTTCCTCGTCTTCAAAATAAGGAGTAGGAATGAGGTCAGTTTTTCCTCAAGTCTAGTTATTTGCATGTGCCAAATGCTTATTTTTTTCATACATTTAGATCAGCAGTACTGTTACTCAACACTATTGTTTACGTAATGTGACTTCTTTCCAGTAAGTGTATTCATTTTAACTTCACTGCAGGTGGCACTTTCCACGCAACCGTAAATATAGCGGTAGCTCTTAGCACAAACAGGAAGTGACCACAAAAATAAATTTAATATAAATAACACAATGCCATTAAAGTCAGCGAGACACTGTCGCCTGTGGACGCTCTCAGCCTGAGACCTGTCTTTTCTAAAAAGACCAGCAGCTATTGGAGAGGGATTGGAAATGCATTAATAACTAAGACTTTAACAGACGTTTTGCAAAATAAGAATATGCACTTTACCGAGAAGAAACATTTTTCTCTGTGTGATTCAGTCATATTTAATGCTGTGTTTCCTGTGGCACCAAATCCAGGTCATATATTCTCAGTAGGGGGTTTCTGACCTTTCGAGAGAATCCTGGATTAGGTAGTCTTTGGGGTAAAAGTATCTTATCCCATGATTCTCTCCTTGCATGACAGGAGTGTTGGGGAGAAGATATGTGTGACTTATAATTTTTTTTTTAAGGTCGTACATTTATTAGACTGAGTACCGGCTGGAAGAAGGAAGAATTAAATTTATCAGTTAGGGTGCCTAATGTTATGAGCACACCATATCTGAAACGTAGCCACAGTGATAAGCAATGAGAATTTAGTGCTTCAGTCCTTCCAGTCTCCCTGGAAGAAGGAGCCTTTCATAGAAGGTAGACACCCTTTCCTTGAGCAGCCCAGCACAGCCCTACCTTGTCCCCCAGCGTCCCCTCCTCAGGAGGGGACCGACCCCAAGTAGCACCTGTAGGATGCTCTCATCCTGAGAACATGAATTTCTGGTTCAGCCTTTTCCCTGCTGACCAAGGGTTCGCCAATTTATCCTGGGACATTTAAGCTTTCATAGCAGAAGCCTAGGAAATTCTCCTTTCTGTGATCTTTCTGGAAGATATCAGACCCTGCACTGAGCTGCCCCAACCAGCCATCCTGCTTTCAGACTTCTCTCACCTCTGCACATGCTGATCACACTCAGGGATGGAGCTTTGAGTCTCCTCTAGAATTTCAGCTGTTGGGACACCCCAGGGGGCTCTGTCAGTTAAGCCTCTGCCTTTGGCTCAGGTCATGATCCTGCGGTTCTGGGATCGAGCCCCACTTCAGGGTTCCTGCTCGGAGACCCTGCTTCTCCCTCTCCCTCTGCTCCTCCCACTGCTCGTGCTCTTTCTCTCTCTCAAATAAATAAATAAATAAAATCTAGGGGCGCCTGGGTGGCTCAGTCGTTAAGCGTCTGCCTTCGGCTCGGGTCATGATCCCAGGGTCCTGGGATGGAGCCCCGAATCGGGCTCCCTGCTCATCGGGAAGCCTACTTCTCCCTCTCCCATGCCCCCTGCTTGAGTTCCCTCTCTGGCTGTCTCTCTCTGTCAAATAAATAAATAAAATCTTTAAAAAAATCTAGAATTTCAGCTGTACTCTAAGTTTCACTAGGGTCACTCTTCCTGATTCTTTGTTCAGCTGCTGATAACAGATACTTTATCCCAGTCTTGGCAGCTTTTGATTCCCGAATGTTAGGATTTGAAATCTACTGAATTCACCTAAACTAGTCAACCACAGGGTGCCCAGAATTTGAGGTCGGTAAGTGGTGTCAATACTTCCTCCCATAAGTAAATTAGGAAAATTACCATTCTTGAGGCCAGTAAAGGCACATCCCTCATTCAGTTAAATTGACATTCTGAAAATTTCTGAGGAATTGGGACCATGAGGCATCTTTACTTCTAGCATAAAACCAATTTATGTCCATGTATAATAACGATGGTAACGGATTATCATCCTAATAGTAGAGGAGGAAGAAGGTGAGGCTGAGGAGGAGGGGGTACAAGAAGAGGAGATCAGGAGAGACAGAGAGAGAGGGGAGAGCTTTACTGAGCACGTACTAGTTTCAGTGCGATCCGTTGCCTTTCCCAGGGGCAGGGCTGACAGTCTCTGTTTCTTCTTGTTGTTTTGTTTTGTTTTTTAAAATATTTTATTTTTTTAAAGTCATCTCTACACTCAACGTGGGGCTCACGCCTACAATCCCAAGAACAAGAGTTGTGCGCTCTGCTGACTGAGCCAGCCAGGCGCCCCTGACTCTCTTCGAACACAGATGCCTCTGCCTGATGAATGGATCCCCCAAGATCTAGAGCACAGGGGCGACTGAGCGTCTGGGTGTCTCTTATTCCCTTCTAGACCAGCCCAATCTCAGTAATTTTTATGGCTCTCTCTGTCTCTTGGAATATAGTCAGTCCTCAGGCCCGATTCAACGAGTTTGCGAAAGTGAGTTAGTTTTATAGATACGGTTTTATTTGGTGTGACTTACACGTCACATGGAATATGTGCTCTTTACAGAATGACCTGCCAAGTCAGCCCTCCGGTTTCTCCAATCTCATCTGAGAATCATTTTTCTCTTTACCTCCAAATGTCTTGCTCCCCATGCTGTCATTTAATTCTGAGAATGGCACAGAGACAAAATGTATATGAGTAATAACGTGCAAATAAATGTGTGTTCAGTCTGATGCGTGGGTAACTTCTCTGGTGTATTGTGAGCCAGTGTTCTCTTTTATTTGTCAAGTGCTTGGATATACAGAGAACAAGATCGTTCAATATTCATGAATGTGGTGCTTCCAGTACACGTACTTGATCTTTGTAAGATTTGGTTCATTGAATTGTTTTTAGGAAAGCTACATTCCCCATTGCTCAGGACAAAAATGCATTTGGATACAATCAAAGTACCCATGGGCAAAGCAGTTTGGATGCGTGGTATGCTGGGGGTCATGCAGATGGACGGCTGATACAATGCAGAAGATCTTTGGACCTATCTAGGGCCCTAATCAGAGCCAGGAAGCCTCCATTTGGGGTAACACAGGTCTTTTCACTGGATTCCAGTGGTTGTCAGCCAGGATAATTTTGCCCCCCTAGGGGACAACTGGCAATGTTTGGAGACAATATTGGTTGTCACAATGGCGGGGATGCTGCTGGCTAAACATCCTATAATGCTTAGCATCCCAATACTGCTAAATGATAATTATCCTATGGTACACAGAATCCTGCCCCCTGCCACCCCAGTAAGGAATTACTCAACTCAAAATGTCGATAGCACCAAGATTAAAGTCCTGCTCTATTCAATCAACCCTTCATTCTTTTTACTAATCTAGGCTGAAATTTAACATGGCGCAATACCAGAGAGCACAGTGTAATTTTGTCCACATAATACTTTCTCTGAGAAAGATGGCGATGCTGTCCTTGCTAATTCTTGGAGTTGCTCATAGAAGAATCAGGCCAGTGAATCTCAGGACATTTTCTCTCCAGAGCCACCTCCTCCTCACTCCCCTCTGGCAATGTGCTGTTGAGCCCCGAGAACCAATTGGCAGTGATCAATGTGATTTGCTTTCATGCATTCCTGAGGCGGGAGGAATTGTTGAATGACACATGCCTGGAGGCGAAGAGTAATATAAGTCACAGAGGAAAGAAGGAGACCAATTAGAGTTGATTAGAAACAGAACGCTCTGTGGGAAATATTGGACGCCCAAAATCCTTCAGGAAGATCCTGGCTTGCCAAAAAGCAAAGATGGACGTGGTGTCCTATGGTTTACAAGTGCACAGGAGACCACAGGACGAGGTGAAACAGGAGAACTTTATAAACACTTCGGTCCTCCATGATTTCCCTTCTGTTCTTCTGTCTTCTGCAGCATGGTGAAAGACTGTAGAGCTCAATTTTGATCTGTCATGACCAGACAGTGGAATTAGCTTCAGAAAGAGCTCAATTTCAATCTTAGTTCTACGCATACAAACTCTGGGCTCGTAGGCAAGCGACCTAACTTCTTCAAATCTTGGTTTCCTCACCTATCAGACGGGGAACATGATAGCTACCTGTTGTGAAGAAGGAAGGAGAGGGTTTGGAAACATGCCGGTGCTGTCTGGGCACACACAGGGTGCTTGAGGAATATTTGCCTGCTTCTTTCTCCACTGCAGCCAGAGGGGGGGCAACTCTCACCATCCCACCAAAATGTTGAGCTTCTCAGAAGCGCTTTCTCGGAAGCCTTTTGGATGTTCATTGGAGTGCAAGCCATGCTCTAGAATTCTCAGCTGCGACAGGAGGATGGCTTACCACCCTTGCTTTACTACTCACCTTTAACCAGCATTCTCTCCTCCATCATTTGTAGCGGGGCAAGGAGGGGAGAGATGGAAGGAAGGAGGATGGCAACACTTGCTTCCAGTCTCTTCCCTGGTCTAGAAAACAGGAATCTCTAAAACGGGCTGTGTTTTGTCCTCTCAAGCATTTCTCAGACCTTTGGGCATCCACAGGGGTTCCAATTCCAGTGGTTTGTATAGTAACACCCTACTTCTCATAACTCAGTTCTCTGGGAAGATCAATTCTCTTGAAACACAACTGAGAACCAAGACCATAACCAATTAATACATGGGAAGGGCCCAGACTGGTATCATGCTGTAAACTCAGACACGACCTTAGGAGAGCCCCATGCTACCGTAATCAGAGCTGCCTTTTTTTTTTTTTTTAATTTTTAAAATATTTTATCTATTTATTTGAGAGAGTGAGAGAGAGCACAAGCGGGGTGAAAGACAGAGGGAGAAGCAGAGTCCCGTGGAGCAGGGGCTCCATCCCAGGACCCTGAGATCATGACCTGAGCCGGAGGCAGACGCCTAACTGACTGAGCCACACAGGCACCCCAGAGCTGCCTTACTCTTATATTTCATGCAATTAAACAGCCTTTTGATCTAAGTTTCAAGCCAATTATGTCACTGGGAACAATGGATTAAAGGTTAAAAGGGAAGAGCACTAAAGGTAACTCTTTTAACAAAAGCCAAAAATGGTTAACTCTATGTCCCAGCAAATACTTAACTTCACACATTGATGATAGTAATAATTAATTTTCATTATGATAACCATGCATCTTCATCAAGAAAGCTGAAATGATTTTGAATGTCTCCTGCTTAAAAGAGAATGGGACATTTCAAAATGTTTTTCATATAAATCTATGTATTGATGTAGCTACATATATTTCTCTCTCTATGTATCTAATATATATGATAAAATAAAATAAAATGGGGATGAAATAAAGTGAAAAGGGATTCTATATCCACTAAAGCTCCTTGCTGTACTTAGTAGGTACTTGTTAAATATTGCTATTAATATAAAATATTTTAAGACAATAATAAGGAGCGGACCCAGATTTTGTAGGGCCTGAAGCTCATACATCTTTTGGATCCCCCCTTAAGAAAAAGAATACAAAATTACAAATACAAATTCAATATGAATGGGAGTATTTATTTAGAATAATAAATGTTTACAAAGTAATGATTTTTTAAAAACTGACAAATACCATAAGCATCACAAAATCCAGAAAAATAACATATTTTTTAAATTGACTTCCTGGCATTTATTTATAATTCTTTTTTTCAAAAGTTTTTTTGGCTGAATATTCTGATTGCTCTATTCACATGGCATTTTATAATTCTGTTTTCTAATGAGAATAAGCGTAATTTAACCCGTTCTCTAGCATGGTGGATCAAAATTTATTTTTTACTGTGGCTAATTAAAGAAAATTTTCTTTCGGCTTCCCAGCTTGTTTTGGGGTCATGTCAGGTAAACTTTTAGGGTTATTGTCAAATTTAAGAAAATCTCTATCAAGTTTCTTTTAAAAGAGCTACAGGGGGATGCCTGGGTGGCTTAGTCAGTTAAGCATCTGCTTTCAGCTCAGGTCATGATCTTAGGGTCCTGGGATCGAGCCCTGTGTTGGCCTTCCTGCTCTGCGAGGAGACTGCTTCTCACTCTGCTTGAGCTTTCTCTCTCTCTCTCTCTCTCTCTCTGGCAAATAAATAAATAAAATCTTTAAAAAAAGAGAGAGAAAAGAAAAATGATATTTAAGAAAAAAAATAAAAGAACTGTAAGTTTTTTTTTTAAATTTATTTATTTATTTTAGAGCGAGAAAGAGAGAGAGCATGAGTGGGAGGGGCAGAGGAAGAGAGAATCCCAAACAGATGGATGCAGGGCTTGATCTCATGACCCTGAGATGAGGGCCTCACTGGAAACTAAGAGTCAGATGTTTAACCCACTGCACCACCCAGGCATGCCTCCAAACTGTAAGTTTTGTTTTGTTTTTTTTTTAAGATTTTATGTATTTATTTGACACAGAGAGAGAGAGCACAAGTAGGCAAAGAGGCAGGCAGAGAGAGAAGGGGAAGCAGGCTCTCCGCTGAGCAGAGAGCCCGATGTGGGGCTCGATCCCAGGACCCTGAGATCATGACCTGAGCCGAAGGCAGAGGCTTAACCCACTGAGCCACCCAGGCGCCCCCAAGCTGTACTTTTGTAGGAATATTCCATAGACCATATTTCTGGCTCTGTACAATTGCCTGCCTTATTTCTCCTGCATTCCCCACACCTGGGGCTGGATGCTGTAGGCAATGTTCTCATCATGATGGGACCTTCAGGTCATGACGCTGGCTGGTGAGTCTGCGCGGGTAGGAACGCTCCCAGAGGCCAGGGTAGCTAGCAGTGACTTCACTAGACACAAAGGTTGCTACTGTAAATCACAGAAATAAATCTGGCTGAACCTGGCTAACTGGGTCCTTAACTCCTAGGTCACTCAGTATGTGGACAAAGGGCTCTTAGAAAGTCAAAGTGGAAAGAAACAGGGGTCTTAATGGTGGTTAAAATACCTTCCTTCTGCCAATCGTACGAAAATAGCCAGGACGTCAGGTCTCAGAAGGGTCCCATGCACACGGGGGTGCTCTGGGGCTCAAGCTCTGTATGATTCATGGTCCATCTACTCTGATAAGAGTAAATAACACTGAGAAGAGAAGAAAATTAGTGGACGTGGGCCACCAGTTTGCTAGGGAACTGGCTGGGTGACGTTGGGTAAATCATCTCACTTTTATGGACCTTGCTTTCCCATTTCCAAAGTGACAAGTGTGAACGCAGTTTTGTACTAGGTTCCTGAAGCCCTGCAGTAGTGAGTGACCCCGAGAATGCTTTCTGAGCGAGCCAGGCAGGATTTGGGGATGGGGCTGAGCAAGAAGAAACAGTTACTGCCTTAAGGACCGTCCCTCCTTCCCTCTGTCCCCCAGCAGAGGTTCACCAAGCAAACAAGCCCTGTGTTTTCCCTGCACAGCACAGCTATGAAAACTCTGCCCCACCGAGTATTGCTACAATTACTGGCTGTGACAGGCCTATCTTTTACTTTCCCGGGAGCCAGATGGAAGGAGTGAGCTTTCTGAGTGACCGACCCCAGCGTTCCTCTCTGAAAACCATCAGGGCTAGAGAATTGTCCTGGAGGCACAAGGGCTCAGGCCAATCTCCCCGGCTGATCCCAGCTGCGCTTGTTTCTGATAGTACCTAGAATTCTGGGGAGGGCTCCAGTGCCTTCTCTCTTCACCTTTTGGCTTTTAATTCCTCTCCTTTGACGGGTGGACTGGGAATGGGAGACAGGCCAGTGGTGACTGGTCTCTCCTGGGCATTAATTACTTTGCACTTTTGATATGAGAACTCATTTTTAAAAACTGAAATTCATCCCGATCATAGGCAGCTTGACCATACACAAAATTCCTTTTTTGAGATTCCTTTTTCGACACACCACCCAGAAATGTTTTTATATCCATCCAATTTTTGTCCTTTTTTCTTTTCTCATTCTGGAACAAGTAGACATTTTACTCTCCTAACCTACTTTGCTTACATAGCTGTTTCCTTTCACCCTTATTATTTCTAAGGAGTTTTAATTACATATATTGATTAGAATTCTCTCTCCCTTTTTTAAAAGATTTTATTTATGTATTTGACAGAGAGAGACACAGCAAGTGAGGGAACACAAGCAGGGGGAGTGGGAGAGGGAGAAGCAAGCTCCCTGCTGAGCAGGGAGCCGGATGATGGGGCTTGATCCCAGGACCCTGGGATCGTGACCTGAGCTGAAAGAAGACGCTTAACCAACTGAGCCACCTAGGTGCCCCTAGAATTCTTAATCCTTAGACCCCCTTTGTGGATCTGTTACACTAGCATCCTGTGGATTGGCAAATGTGTAACTATGTTTCATAATTTCTAGAAGTATATTCTTCCTCATAGTAAAGTTTCCAATCGGGCACAAAACATGTTTACCGATAGACCCAAATATGTGTAGTTCCTCTGTAAAAGGAAACCCATAGTGGACAATCTTCTGTTCAGTCATTAGTGCTTCAGTATTTTATCTTATTTGTAAATGATCTAGATATTCCAACACTATCCATTATTTAACTCATCTCACCAAAACTTGAAGGTTTCCAGTGACCAAAATATTTTGGAAACTATTTTTTAGGTAGATATGCCATAAAGCATAATTATTGTTAAAAAGCTCATTTATAAACTTTTTATCTTACTTATACCTATTTGATTTACTCATTTTTAATAGTTGTATTTAGACCCTTCATAAAAATCCCATGAAATATTAAACAGCAGACCATCATTTTGTTATTTTTTTTAAAGTTTATTTATTTTTTTAGTACTCTCTATACCCAATGTCGGGCTCAAACTCATGACCCTTGAGATCAAGAGTTGCATGTTCCTCTGACTGAGCCAGCCAGGCATGCCTTAAGTTATCTGTCTTGCTGGAACATTCTGTAACAGAGACATCTTCTTTGGCTTTTAATTAACCTAACTAGAAGAAAAGTATTATGTTTCATGCTGATATCTCTAAAGACATGCCTGTTTTAATCGAGCCAACAAACTTAAGCTACCTTTTAGTTACTAAAGATTATCCTTGATCACATGAATTTATAAAACATTAGGGCTAGTTTCTATATTTCTGAGCGTATACTTGATACATATAATGCTTGTTTGTCTTTAAGCCAATTAAATTGGGATCTTTACAAACTAATTTTGGCAATACCATCCAGAGGTAGAAAAAGAATCATATGTCTATAACATACACACAAAGACACAGAAAACTTAGAGCTTTCATTAAAAAATTTTAGCCATGAGACAGGTACAATAATGCAAAAGTCACCAGTTTATAAAAGAACATTTGGATCCAGATTGTGTTTTTGGCAGATGGAATAAGTTAAGGTTATCTGCTCATACAGGTAAAGCTTTTTACTGGTATTTGTGAAAGAGACTTTTATGATTTTTCATGGACCTCTTTTTCAAAACAGCCTTTCCTTTTTTTTTCTTCCCTCCTTCTGATCAGAATTACCTTGGTTCCCAGAGGGGAGCAGGTGGGATATTTGCATCGCAAAAGGCACAGAGAAGGAAGGCAAGCTCCATCAGGAAGGACTTAGGTTCACTAAATCCAGATCTTTTATAATATCTGCAAGCTTTTAGAGATGAATAGGAAGGTTTTGAAATTGGTAAAAAGGAGAGGTGGGCTTCGTATTGTTTCTAGAGTCTCATTTCTGTTCTTGTAAAAACTCAACTCATAAGGCAAAGACAGTTGTTCTTAATTCCTCAAAGACCTGGTTTGAAATTGAATGATCCTGATCTCAAAGGGAAGGCTGTCATCTTTTCCCCATTGAGAATGATATTCGCCGTGGGCTTTTCATAGATAGATTTTATGAAGTTGAGGAATGTTCCTTCTATCCCTATACTTTAACTTGAATGATATCAAGAAGCTGACCCACCCATCTAATTATAGTTTCTTTAATTGCTTGTCTATATCAGGGAGAAGATCTTCAACTAAGATGGAAGTCAAAAGATTCCTATGTCCTAGATCTAGAACTATGTGTTTTTGGAATGTTCTAGTAAACCCTCTGACATGGCTTCGAATATTTTTCTTTCCCTTCGAGTATATACCTTCATTTTAGCTTAGGGAAGAAGGTCAAAAATAAGTTTCTATCTGGCTCTGGATATCAGCTTCCAATTTAGCCAACTTCTGACCCTAGAGCTACCCAAAACAAAACAAAACAAAACAAAACCCACAAATCTTTTTGAATGTCTAGTCAGGTTTCGGCTGGGATAAGCAGTAAATATTCCTGGCAGTACTGAACACCTCCTTTGGTGTTCGAGGATGCAAGAGGCATCCCTGAAGAGGATGCAGAAGATACTACCCTCCCAAGACCTGGAGCCACTCCCAAAGATAACCAAAAGAAAGACAGACTTAAACAATTCTTAGAGTGGGCAGCAGTGGGTAGGACGCTAGCCACATGGTTGATGCAACCCATATTTCTGTGCAGCCATATTTTGGGGGCCCCCAACCTAATGGTTTCCAAGTCAAGTTCTGAGGACACAAAAGGAGACAAACAGAAGGCAATAGCTCTTTCCCAGGAAGAGAAGGGATCAACAGCCAGTGGGTATCCAAAAGCAAATCCATAAGCCACAATTGAAGATCTAAATCTTCCAAATGCTTTTTGCCTGCCAATTTATACTTGGGTGAGGAAGGGACATGGAATTTTATCCTCCTTTTCCAACCAGACAGCCCAGACAGAGACCTGGGACAGCTGACCCTGGTAAGAATTGTCACCTGTTTCTAGCTTCTGTTGGGTTTCCCAGGATCCCATCTGCAGACTCTAGAGGAAGGTTGGTGTCCTCGCAGGTCTCATCCTGGTCACCAGAAACTGTAGAGGAGGGAGAATTATTTCCTCTCTGTCCTTTATGGTGAGTGCTTGGCTGAGACCCCTTTTTCTCCAGGACACTTTATAAATGAATAAACTTATCTAGGTTGAAAGTTCTCCACCAAGGCCAGCGGAATTCAGTATTATCTTTGGTAAGGGTAACCTGCTTGTTCGGCCATAAAACAAAATTGTATTCAGCTGTGGCCTTGCATTCACCCTAGTATAACCAAAGTCAGACCTGGTCATTCCCTAGACCCCGTGTGGTTTCTCAACTGGACTTGGTCCGGCTTTTAAGTAGAACCCAGTGTAACTCCGGCCAGTTTTTGGACCTAGTCCAGAAAAAGAAATGCTCCAATAAAGTCTGAAAGCACATAATGCAAAAGATGCAGAGTGAAGGTAGGAGAGGGACCTACCCACCACCTCCAGAGATAGCAGGAAAGCAGTGAGCTCAAAGAAAGGCTGAAGAAGTACGTACTTCTGGTTGCTCATTGCTCCTGGGGGCCACTGGGGCCCTCCTTCAGTTCCCTCTTCTGATAGACTGAACTGTTGAAAGATAAACTGAGGCATATGAAACATTTTAAGAGTTCGTTTGAGAAAGACTTGATTTGAATCTGGCAGTATCCACTTTAGCAGCAGAAAGGAGCCCCGAGGAGCTGGACAAAATGGAAGACTTGTATGTGGAAGGGAGAAGGGACAAAGAACTCGTACGAGGCCCAGAGCGGGTTGGTTACTGCAAGGTTACTTTCCTTTAGGGGGATGGCAAGGGTCTGTCAGGCAGATTACCTCACTAGTGCTGATCAGGCTACTCCCGACTCCCTGGCTTAGGGTTCCGTTTCTGGGAGAGGTGAAGCTGTAACAAAGTTGAGTCTTGTTTTGGTGATGAGGAGCTTAGCGTGAGTGACTCCTATTTGGGGCTGTTTTATTTTTTTTTTAATTATTGAAATATACTTGACATACAATGTTATATTAGTTTCGGGTGTCAACATATCGATTTGACAATTCTGTACATTACACAGGGCTCACCATGATAAATGTCATCACTGTCCAACACCCTACAACGTTGCTACAATATTATTGACTATATTCTCTATGCTGTATTTTCATCTCTGTGACTTACTTATTTTATAAATGAAAGTTTGTACCTCTCCATCCCCTTCACACGTCTTGCCCCCACTCCACTTTCCCTCTGGCAACCACCAGTTTGTTCTCTGTATTCAAGACAACTACTTGTTCATTTTTTAGTTAGTTTTTTTTTTTTTTTTAGATCTCACATATAATCAAAATCATATGTCATTTGTCTTTCTCAGTCTGATTTCTTTCATGGAGCATAATACCTTCTAGGTCCGTCGATGCTGTTGAAAATGGCAAGATTTCATTCTTTTTGATGGCTGAGTAATAACCCATTGTGTGTGTATGTGTGTATATATATATATGTGTGTGTATATATATGCATCTTTATCCATTCATCTATTGGGTTGTTTCCATAGTTTGACTATTGTAAATAATGCTGTTATACACATAGGGATGCTATTATTATTATTTTTTTTTCAACAAGTTACATTTTAAAGACTAAGGAAAAGTTTCTTAGAAAATCAAGTATAGGGGCACCTGGGTGGCTCAGTGGGTTAAGCCTCTGCCTTCGGCTCAGGTCATGATCTCCGGGTCCTGGGATCGAGCCCCATATCGGGCTCTCTGCTCAGTGAGGAGCCTGCTTCCCCTTCTCTCTCTGCCTGCCTCTCTGCCTACTTGTGATCTCTCTCTATCAAATAAATAAATAAAATCTTTAAAAAAAAAAAAAGAAAAGAAAATCAAGTATAAGGCATTTGTGGAAGAGTAATGGGCATGCATTAAATTGTCCCTTGTCCTAGGCAAATGGAGACCGCCGATGGATAGAAAGGCTTGGGACAATGGGTGTTTATATCACTCCAGATTTTGTTCTGTGCATTTTTCTATATAAATGCATGTTTAAGCAAAACAAACCAGATGCACTATAAATGTATTTTGTACATTTATTAATATAACACGAATATATTTTTGCATTAGTAAAAATGTTCTACGACAATATTGTTATTGATGATTGAATATCATTCCATTGTATTATGACATTTAGAGTGTTTTCAATTTTCAACTGAAATGTTTGTTTCCATCTCCTGGGAATAATTGCAATGGAATTGTTGGGTCAAAGGGTCTGTACATTAAGGCTTTTGATTAAGTATTTCTAAATTGCCCATCCAGAAAAGTTGAAGCAATCGAAGCTCTCAGCAGTATAGAAGAATGCCGATCTCCTCTCACCCTTACTCAGGCTAGATTTTATCATGCTTTTAAATCTTTGCCCATTTGAGAGGGGAAGATGGTAATTTGTTTTAATTTGCATTTTTTGATTACTAATGTGATTGAGCATTTTTTATAAGCCTATTAGCCATTTGCATTTCTGCTTTTGTAAATTGCCCGTTTATTTCTTTCAAGCAAGAGAATCTTTTGCTTCAGGAAACTCTCCTCTTGGTACTAAGATCAGATTGATAAAACACTGTCTTTTGTTCTCACATTTAAATGCCTTGCATTGGAAAAATGAAGAGACAGTCTAAAGGGAGGATATGGTGAGCCTTTAGCAACTGGTGAGTTCATCAGCAATGGGAATGGATAGAATTTAGACTTCTTGCCTCAACTGCTAGTTCTCATCTCAGAGTTGCCTCTGATGACCACTGTTCATGACCATAAAGAATTTTACATCTCTTGTCTGGGTGGCTCAGTCGGTTGAGTGTCTGCCTTCAGCTTGAGTCATAATCCCAGGGTCCTGGGATCAAGCCCCACAACCGGCTCCCTGCTCAGCAGGGAGTCTGCTTCTCCCTTTCCCTCTGCTGCTCCCCCTGCTTGTGCTCTCTCAAATAAATAAATAAAGTCTTAAAAAAAAAAAGAATTTTACACCTCTTTTACAGGAGTACCTAAAGCTACCTTATAGTCTAGATATTTGAGTATCTTTGTCAAGTAAATGTAGTACAGTTTGTATTATGTAGTTGATATTATGCGGTTTCTGTAATTATGAAGTAGATGGACCATTACCCTGCCCTATCCCAGGTTTTAAGCTCCTGAAAGGTAAGGAAGATTTCTTCCTCAGCTTTCAAAGTCCTGCCACACCTAAGCCAGTGGCTTGTTCATAGTAGGTGCTCTCTAATCAGGGTGAATGAATGGGTCGTGACACTTCCCAATAGTGCCCCTTTTTATTAGTCATTTTATTCTTTTTTTTACAAGTTGTTCTTCTGAATATGTTCAGCCATGAAGTAAAATTGATTCACTGAAGTCTGAATCCTAACCTACATCTATGATAACAAGGTTTTTAGAGAGTGAAACCCAGACATAGCCCAATAGTGCCATTTTAGTTCTAGCAGATCTTGAGTTTTCTAGTCCTTCTTCAACTTGCTATGTGGTCTTAGAAAATGGCTCAACTTCATGGTGCTGCTTATTCTCCATGCCCAAGAGGAAAAGTGGTAATATTTGTTTATAAGGTGCTGTGTGTTACACTGGTTCTTTGAAAATGCTGAGAATTACTTTATTGCTTAAAAAAACCCAACTAAGAGTATTCCATGCAGAGATCATTAACTACATTGGAAATAAAATGTGTGAGTTACCACTGACATTTCAAGGACTATATTTGCTAATAACTGAGCCTTGAAAAATTGAAATTATTTATAAACTTGGCTGAAATGGGAATCCAATACTGTTTCTAGTCTCGTTGAACAATTCAATTAAGAAACTCTTTATACATAACATGTATGCCATTTTTCCACTTGAAATATTACAACAATGTTACATTCAAAATCTGAAACTGGTTATTTTGATGGTGGTTCTGTCTGTTCAGCCTTGGACTGTGTGGGGTAAGGGTGGCAAGTAAGTGCACACTCTGCCACGGCAGGGGTCCAGAAAAAAAGAGCTCAGAGGCGCCATTTGTGGTGGAACTTGTAGGAAATGGCCTCAGTCCTCTACCCCAGTCTGCTTGTGTGGGCTTGGAGACTCTTTCTGTTGATAATCCAGTGGGATTCCTGGAGTCCTGCTTTTGTGAAAAGTAGCAGGAACTTAGTTCCTTATGGTCTGAATGTTGATTTGACCCCTGATATGGCAAGATATCTTATTTCCATGACGAGAGTTCCTTTGCATCAGCTTGACCTTAAAACAAAGAGAAGATTGTTGAGGGGGGGGGGGCTCCAGGAAGGAGCCTTTTCTTTTCACTGATATTGTGGTCAGCTTCATGTATCTGAATCTTGTCTAAGCTTCCAACTTTGTGACTTAGGGATCCTACTTACCGGGGTAAGGCCAGTAAGAGAACTGTGTGCTAGTGGGTTTCGGTGCAAATGACAACTCATCTCTTACTTGCCTGCTTCAGAATCATTTAAGTGTGTGCCGGTTTATTCTGTCACCCATGCACATCAATGCTGGGGTCCTTCAAGGGGTCCCTTTCTCAGTTGAATTCACTTGGAATCCAGTAAGAGTGGCCTGAGTTTTCAATGAATTTGGTTCATTTATTGAGCTCCACTATACTCCTTGATGTGAAAAGGTAGGAAAAATTGCTGCAGCTTTTTTTCTCACTGTTTACCATTAGGTTATGAGTAAATACCTGCTGGGAACATGGAATGAGGGGGAATGCAGAGGATCTGAGCTAATGTCTTGACTACTGCTACCTCAAAATGACAAACGAGGCTACTTTTGTTTTTCTGAAAATATCTTCCCTGAAGGATGCTGGAGGCATTCTCTAGCTGGTTTGGGACATCCATCTTACTGCTCATCCTGTGATCCAGAGGAGTACGGTGAGGTCACAGTGGTGGACTGAGTCTGTGAAGGTGGGATTCTCACACTGGCATCCACTCATCCTGGTGGGGATGTGCCTGTTAAACACACTGCCACTAGGTTGTGCTAGGGGATAAACAGAGTGCTGTTGTGCGTTTGCTGGTACATCTTCCCTCTATTGGCTATTTCCCTCATTCTTTGGTATATACACGGAATTTCTTCTGTTCTCTGGGACTTGGAAGAACATATTAGGAACATCATCGTGATCACTGTTCTTTAAGATGAAGGACCTTTGAGCGACTCTGTTGTGATTTCATGAAGACCTGGGGGGGGATATGCTCAGAATTATTTACGCTCATGCCTGGATACTGCTCAGTCATGTCCCAACATCTGGGGTGAAGACTGCTGCTTCTCCTCAACTTTCTTACTAGCTCCTCATTTTTTTTGCCTGTCTTGTAACACCAGAAAGCTCAAAACTCTCTTGGTTTCCTCTGTTTGTGTCTGTATACTCTCCCTAGATCATTTTAATCACATACCATCTCTATGTCACTGGTGCCCACCATGATCTCTAGTCTTGACCTTTTCCATAGAACTACAATCTAGGATGACCAAACATTCCAGCTTCTGGGACCAAACAGTCCCAACTTGGACTCGTTATCCCATTCTAATTATTAGTAGCACCCCATTTCTCTCTCAGCAGGTCCTGGTTATGTCATGCTACACATATGTCTCTGCCAATTTGGCATCTTAGACATCCCAATTACTGGGTCTGAAACTAAGTCCTTAATTCTTTAATCCAAGTCCCTTCTTTCTTCCCAGTTAATGACATCCACATCCACCAGTGGTTTAAGCCAGTCATCTAGTACTTTTCCTTGACTATTTGATTTCTCTGATCCAATCAGTCAATAAACTCTCCAGACTCTGCGTTCAAAATACATCCTGGATCCATTCAATTCTATCTCCTCCACTAACGATTCTAGTCCAAAAAGCAATCATCTCCTACTTGGATAGATCTTAAAATCCATTCTCCATGTGGTAATCAGGTTGGCATTTAAATCAGGTCATGTCACTTTCTTGCCTAAAATCCTCTTCCAAGAAAGAAGGTAAATAAATACTTGTGGACAATAATAGAACTTACTATGCCACTAAAACAAGCAGGGAACCTAGAATTATTGTCATTGTGCTAAGTTGTTTGTATTTGTTCTCTCATTTAGTTTTCATCTCATCTCTGTTTTGTAGGTATTATTCCAGTTTATTCCAGCTGAAACAAAGCAAAGCAAAACAAGCTAACTAACAAACAAGAAAAATGAGTCTCAGAAAGAATGAAAATGTCACACAGCTAATATGTGTTAAAACTGGATTTAAATCTTAGTTCTCTTAAGGACTAAAGCTCAAGGGTTATCTGTTTTTTTCCAATCACTTTGCTGGCAAACAGTCATCTTTCTTCATTTGGCCTCAAGAATACTTTCACTGAGGTTTTTGTGTTACTTGGGCATTTTGCCTAATGATTTATCAATTGTCATCACCATAATCTTGTTGAAGGTTTTCCCTGGGGGACTGTATTGATTAAGATTAGATATTTGAACATGGATAATGAAAACCTAAAAAAAGAAAAAAAAAATCACTGCTTTATTTTCATTCTTTCTCACTTAAAGAAATCAGGAGGCGAGCAGTCCTGAGCTGTTATGGGGCGCCATACCCATGGTTCTGGCTTTTTTCTGCTTTAACAGTGCAGTGCATGGTTGCCTTCCTTAAAATCACCATATATTCCAAGATGGCTGCTGGGAAGTTCTACAAAAATTGGTTTGGGTTCTAGGGAAGATGGGGAGAAATGAGCAGTTTGGTGACTGACTTTGTTTTCCTTTATTTCTCATTATTTGAGTATTGTGTTGTTTTTTTTTTTTCTGGTGAGAGTATGAGTATGTAAAGAATAATCTCCCTCTCTCTAAAGTAAAAACAAAATAAAATAAAGCATGGGGCACCTGGGTGGCTCAGTCATTTAAACTTCCAACTCTTGGTTTCAGCTCAGGTCCTGATATGAGGGTCATGGGATTGAGCCCTGCGTTGGGCTCTGGGCTCCGTGTGGAGTCTGCTTGAGACTCTCTCTCTCCCTTTTCCTTTGCCCCTCCCCTCACATGTACTCACACTCTCTCTCTTTAAAATAAAATAAATCTTTAAAAAAAAAAAGAATAAAGCATGGAATGAGATTGATTTGCCCTCTGATTGACCTAGCTATAATTTCCAGCTTTCTCGGTGACTAACTGGGTTGTGCTGGACAAGTTGTGTAGCTTAGCTACTATAAGGTACTTTGCACAGTCATCTCAATTGAACTCTTATTGAAGCTCCCAAAGCAGACATTATCTCTATTTCACAGATGAGAAAACCAAGGCTCAGAATGTGTTCCTGAATGTCAAATAATGTACAATACACAATGATTAACATTTCACGTGGTACATGGGATGATCAAAATTCTTATTTACCTTATTTTAATCCACAATTTTCCTCCTGACTATCATACAGAGCTTTTCATCCTTTTTTTTTCTTTGTTGAGGTTTTTGCAGAAAAAAAAAAAAAACAACAAGCTTAATGTTATCAGAGATAATAGAAGAATGTCATAGAGCTTTAAAAAAATGCATCTGTCTGAAATGGAACCCTATGGGCTTCTGATTTTGTAGGTCTGGATGTACTTCAAGATCTGTAGACTAAAAAATTGATGTATATCTCCATGAGTGGCTTTCCACAAATGCTTTCTATAAATGCTCTGCTAGTCTTAATTGGGTATCTTCTTCTTGGGTAGAAAGGACTTTGTCTCTTCCAGAGTTTGTGCTATCATATTAAACAGCCATCCCTGAAGTTCTGGTCCCACTGACGTTGTTACCACCCTCCTGGAAAGTGTCAATGTAGTCTTTCTTCTCAGATTCATTCTCAAGAATTCACTCTTTCAGGGGACGCCGCTCACCTTTTCCTGGGTGGGCTCGATTTCATTTTTATAGGTACTGCCTAGGTTTTGGAAGAGCGGCTCTCATCAAGGTCCTGGGGACCCTTGGTTCATCTTGTCCTTTCGCCTTTGCTTTTCTCCAGGGCTAAGGCTGGCAGGGGAGAATGAGAAGAAAAGATTCAAGACTCCAAATAGGCAGACTGGATTTCGGAGAACAAAAATAATATTCAAGACGTCTCTCCCCTCTGTTTATGCTGACGAAAGGCTGTCTTTGCAGGAACTCTATGGCACCACGTACACTGTTAGCCTGATGCAAATCAGCACCGATGACAACATTATAATTACGCTTCTAAACAAAGGGAGCGAGAAGCCGCATCTTAAATACCCTTTATTTGGTTGCTGTAGGGGTGCCTGTGTAAGTTCAGTGTTGGTGAGCAGGTGCAGAGGTTAAAAATACACTCAGCAAAATCTAGAACCTGGTACCTTGCTTTCTGTCCTATCTGTCATGAATGTGAATACTTTCCTGGAGGCTTGGACATGAAGGGAGGTGAGGGGGCAGGGTATAGAGTTCCTCTTCCCCTGGATTCTCTTCACAGTGTAGTAAAGCAAGGATAAGGAGGACTATCGAAATCTTTGGGGGGTGGGGCAGAGCTAGAAAGCAAATTAGTACTAATAAACAATCATGAGCGTCTTAATCTTGCATGTACTCAGAGTGTTAAGCATTTGTGGTAGGAAGGGTCTCCTATGAAGTGGTAGAACCAAGATCCAAACCCATACGGTCTGAAATCTTTCCCATATTCTCTAGGGGGTACCTCACTGTTGGCTTGATTAGGGCTCATTTGATTGCAAGTAATCTAACTAAGTCTACTTTTGGATCCCATCAAACCCCACTTAAAACACACTTGGGGTTTAATAAAATCCATTTAAACTCAACTCTAGTTTACACATGAGTGGGAATTATGTGTGGAGATACGGAGGTTTCTCACCGGACCCTCGCGCAGGTCTGTATCTCCCGAATGAGCTGGAACCAGCACTTAGCTCCAGGCAGTCCTCACGAAGCGGTCTGGTTTTGCTTTTTCGTACACTTCAGCTCGCTTTTCTTTTTTGCCATCGATGGGCTTCTCTTGGCTCTTTCTGTGAATTCTCTTCACATGCCGCAGCATCCTGCCGGCAGTCTTGAGGTTAATGTGAGACAGTCAAGGCCCCAGAGTGAGATACCACTTTCCACAGTCCTGACAAATAGATTAATTGGCCAAGTTTGATGGAACCCCCCACCCCAGGACCCGTTATTTGAGGCCAATGGGGATACTAAAGCTGTATACATCTGGCTTGTGCCCACAGTTGCCAGGAATGAAAAAGGAAGAGCAATTCTCAGACAAGTTGGGAATGTGCGTGCGTGTGTATGTGTGCACGTTCGAGTGTGTGTCTGCACGTGGAAACCGGGCAAACGCCTCGTATGTCTGTGCAGATTACAGGTGTCTCCTGTTTGTGGTGATTCCGGTAGGTGCATAGTTTACCAAACTATCACGTTGAATTCCGTCCTGGTGATGGCTTGCCACGGGGGAGAAGGTGGCGCTGGGTGGTGGCTAAAGGAAAGCCCAGGAAGAGAAGAATGTGCCTATCATGTTCTCAGCATCAATTCCAGACATCTGTGAACTGCAAATAAGCCAACTAGACTGGCATTCATTCATTTACTCATTCATTCCTTCATTCATCTATTCATTCCTTCATTCATTCCATAACTCATTTTCCATTCAACATACCGAACAGGAGGAACAGCCATAAATACGAAGGCTCCCCATTGCCTATGGAGTAAACATCTGAACACTTCCCCAAGGCTAATTTGCAGAGCATCTGTCGCTTTTCCTTGCACGTACTTGCAGCCCTAGTACAGGTCACAATGCTCTTTTGCCTTATTTATTTGATAAATGAGCATCAGTTGGCTTTGAAGCGAAGTTCCAGCATTTTCTTCCTAACTTTTCTGCAACACTCCCCTCCTACCGCCAGAGCTAATTGATGTTATACCCACAATGTTCCATGGGCCTGTTTTCAGTACTCCACTAACTTGTGGGATTCTGAGCTCCTCTTGGAGGTACTTTATTGTCCCTTCCTGGAGATCCTTTATTGTCAGATGTTGGAAGATTGTTGCAGTAAGTACGCAAATCTGACCTGACTGTGATGGGACACATGGCCCTAAGACCTGGGGCCACACAACAGAGTACAAGTTGTATGACAGGATGCGGTGGCCATAAGCCATCGTCACTATGCAACAGGCTGGATCAATCTGTTCACATGTCTGTCTCCACCATGGTGCCATGGGCACAATTTGTATCTCGCTAATTGTGTATGCTTTGCCCCTTGCAGAACTGTTGGCACATTGTGGGTTCTCCATAAATTTCTATTGAATTGATGCAAAAAAATGAGCAAAATATAAGCACGAATGGCTATCAGACAAAAATATTAAGTGCTGTAGAGATATCTCTTCAATATAAGTGTCGGCTCTGGCCCAAGGATGTTGGAAGTCTTGGACTCATATATTTCTCATGGCACCCTTCCCTGGCTGATGTCCTACTTTACCGTAGGCATTTTTTAATTACAGAAGAAATCTATGGTTATTTCAGAAAAAAATAGAAAATTAGATAAGCAAAAATAATTTGTAATCCCACTCCTCAGGAAGAACAACTGTTCACATCTGCTTCCCCAGATATTTTTCTGTGCAAAACATATACATTGGTGTGGGTGATTTTTTTAAACGAATTTAATCATTCCCCTTAAATAGAGATTAGGCAAATATGTAAATTTGCAAACCACAAAGAAATAGCGTAGCCTAACGATAACCTTCTTTATAATTAGAGTTTCAAACAGTAGGGTAAGCTGCTTTGGGACATGCTGGAGTCCCTGGATATATTTTTTTTTTAAATGAGAAAATTCCTCATTTGCATATTGTAGGGGTAATTCATGCCTCTGACAATGGCTGGATTAGAGAATTTCTAGAGTCTGAGATTCTGATCCATTAGGAGAATTCTCGTGGATTCCAAGGGGAACACATTTTTCTAAAAGCGTGTGCTGTGTTGAAAGCCAGGATGGGTAGTATTCTGCAGTCTTGTCTTAACCAGCCTAAAGCTCCTAGGCAGCCTCTCAGAGGTTAATCTTTGAACACTCCTAGGCTTACTTACATTTTTCAGGTCGACAGAGGAGTTTCTGTTCCACGATGTGTCCAGCAATGTCTAATGTAGTCATTGTGCAATTAGCATTAAATTAGTTATAGGATAAAATGAAACAAATTTGGCGTTTTGAAAATGGGGAATTTCATACAAGGCCAGACTTGAGGGAAAGAAAGCCAAAGAACATTTCAACTCAAAAAGCAATTTACTTTGCAAAAGGAAGTTGGAAAATTACAGCCCATCATACCTAATTACTGCACACATTTGCGTTTGAATGCAAGCTCTCCCTCCAAGGAGCTGTCTCCACAATCCTTCCACTTCACCTCTCAGTGGCCAGAATCCACTGCTGATGGCAAAACAGTCATCGGGGCAACATGATATTGTCCATTTCCTGACAGGGTTGCAGGAGGTACTGACAGATTGAGTGTTGTAGAAAGTCCTGTTCCAAGCAAAGTAATGGGCATGTGATTATGAAAAATAGGATGGAGGAGAATGTAGATATTCCCATGAAAGCTAAATGAACTAAGTGTTTCTCCCTCAAATGTTAAGGGTTTAAAGAATATGTAGATACTCCCTCCTCCAAGACATGGAACTTAATTCCACCCCTTCTGCTCCAACAGAGGCTACCCTTAGTGATTTGTTGCCAAAAAAATAGAGTATGGCAAGCAAGCAATAGTAACTTCACATTGGGGGAAACTAGCAAATGCCACTTTACCCAAGTCAACCCAGTGATGACCTCATTGGTGATGTCATCATCCGTGATGTCACCTGGATATCATGCACTCTGATGGAGGATAGGAAGGGCACTCCTTCTCTGAAGATCCATAACCCTAGTCTAATAATGAGAAAAAAGTTGGACTCACCCAAATGGGGAGTCATTTTAGAGGATACCTTTTTGGTACTCCTCACGACTGTCAAGGTCATGGAAAAAAAGGAAAGACTGGAGAATTGTCAGAGACCAGAGCAGACTGGGGAAACATGACAACTAAATGCAATGTAGTGTCTGGGATGAGAATTTGGAACAGAATGAGGACATTAGTGGGAAAACTGGTGAAATCCAAGGAAGTATAGTTTAGTTAATAATAATGTACCAATGTCACTGTCTTTGTTTTGACAAATGTGCCATGCTATTGTAAGATGTTAACAATGGGAAACCAGGGTGACGAGTATATTTACAACTTTTCTGTCAATCCAAAATTACTCAAAATTTAAAAATTTACTTAAGAATCTCAAGGATTTGCTTTTTCTCTGTGAAAATTTCTCTTCCATCCCATTAATGGACCCGGTTTATGCCTCTGATGCTGACCTGTCAGGTGGTTTTAAAAAAATCAGTATGTTCCTCATGAAGGGTGTCTGTGGTCCCAATTATATGGCTCGAACACCTGACTTGTGAGTTGTGTTTCTGAAAAGTAAAAGTTTAGAGGGAGCATTCATCATTAGCTGCTTGACAAATGACCATATAGAGACTCTGAAAACAAGAAGAGGGTCATAATACTTACCCTAATTGTGTACGAAGTCACTCACAACAGCCTGTGTAGTGGCAAGACACAATGATAATCACCCTAGGTAAAATGGCATAAATGTGGTGATGTTAAAACAGTAGACTTTATTTTGTGCAGGAATGAGGAAAAGGGACTTTGAGCTAATTTGGTCAAACACCGCTCCCAAGTACAATAATGCCTCTGCAGCATCTCTGACTGATCAGAGGGTCTCTGCTCTTGCCCATCTAGCCAACTCACATCTGCCTGAAGAAAGAGAACTTTGATTTTTAGTTATGGTGAATCTAGAGCTTTATTTATGTGATTGGTTGACCTCCTTCAAGAAGATGGGAGCCAAAACTTAAGACAGAATGAGTCATGGGGCGCCTGGGTGGTTTAGTCAGTTAAGCGGCTGACTCTTGATTTCAGCTCAGGTCATGATCTCAGGGTCCTGAGATCGAGCCCTGGGTTGGGCTGTACACTCAGCGGGGAGTCTACTTCAGGGTTCTGTCTTCCTCCCTCTTCCTCTACCCTCCCCCACAAATAAATAAATAAATCTTACAAAAAAACAAACAAACAAACAAAAAAACCAGAGTAGGTCAGAAACAATTCAGAAGGTTTCTAGAAGAGGTTTCTACCCTGAAATTGGGAGAGCCATGGCTAACCAAAAGAACTGTTGCCCCTTTGGAAAGAACTTCCCGCTTCCTCATTGTCCATCTCTACTAACTTTATTTCCAAAATGAAGCCTTTCATGAGTAGATTTTCGTTCTCCTCTCATACCTCTCCCTCATTTCCCATTCATTACTCTCATGTATTAAATTCAGTTTGGACTTGATCATGATAACTCATCAATAATTTTTGTCTCTTTTGTCTTGTTTTGCAGCTGGATTGAGAACTTCTGTAGTGGTGGTGCCCACTGAGCCCCTCTCATCCAAGGTTTAATGTATTAATGAGTATCAAATAAGTTGAATGAATCATTGATTGAATGGATGGATAGAATGACAGATAAATAGACATTCTGTTGAGTTATTGCTTATGGAGGAAGTCATGACTCTTTGTGACTATACTTCTTGGTGATTTTCAACCAGTAATTTTCAGTTCTTCCTCTTCAAACGAGGTAGGCAGGTGCCCCTGGATCTCTGTGTTGGTGTCCCAGCCATGTCTCTCAGATTCATCCAAACGATCACAGTCCAAAGCAACTTTCATCACTATGACATTTATCTGAATTCCAGAAAGGAAAATCGAAACAAATTTGCACTCCTTAAGTGGGAGCATTGAATGGAGAGCTTGTAGAGTGTCTCTTTAGTTTTTGGAATTCAGCCCTGGCAATTAGAGGAGAGTAGCCCGATGTCCTCTTTGTGGGTTATATGATCCCACACAGCTGCAGGCACTTTTCTGGGCTATTAAAATTGTGACTTAACTGGCTAATTGCCAAAAATTCAGGGTTTGGTTGCTGAATCTTTTAATAGACTCTTTTTCCTCCCATTGTCCCATTATAATCTCTGACCCTTGAAGACTTGATCCATAGTGGAACTATCACCTCCACCCTTGAAACTCTTTTTTTCTATTACCTTTCCCATTTATTTAACCTCTCAGCCCTCATCGATTTTATACCAGCCTGCTGCCATTGATTTTCTGGAATCTTCTTGTTTCTTGGGCATGAACTATGAAAAAGACAAAATACCATCCATTTGTATTCAGTGTGATCTTCATCTAAAAACTATTTACTCTCTCTTACTATCCCTCTGCTTCATGAAATATAGTCTGGGTGCTTGAAGAATCTGGTGGGAAGTCATCAACAAGAGGAATTCAAATCAAGTAGGCACAGTGTTCCTGGTGGGGTTCTGGGGTGACATCTGTAAGTCTTTATGGCTCCAGTATGGGATGCTCATATTCTAAGAGATATCCAGGATATTCATAAATAGAGGGTAGAGTCTGGATGAATTTAAGAATGCATTATACAGAACTTCCTATTGGTGAGCGATGAGCCTTTTCTGGGAGAATGGTTTACAAAACGCTGTCCCATGTTACATGTTACCTAATGATGATTAATTTTTGAACACCTTCGTTTACTAAAGGAGATCAACAGAATCTGTAATAGAGATACAGATGAAAAAAAATATGTTATTAATCAAGTCTTTGGTCTTTGGATAATCTGGTTAGGAATGTATAAGATATCTGGAAAGATTAATAAGATGATGAACTTATTTCCAAACTGCTTTCTGTTTAGCAGTTGCATTTGGCTATAATTAATACAACACATCTTGCAAGGAATTCTCATTGCAGCTGGCCACATAACACTGAGGTTCTTGGATGTATTTGGTTGGAAATATTTTGCTTTGAAGATGAGAATTACTGGAATAGAAATCATGGTTGAGTTTCCTCAGAGGTGCTTGGTATGGACTAGCTGGTCCCACAGTGTCATGACAAGGCTTGAAATGCTTCTGATTTATGCCTCATGAGATGAAGGCATGCTATCCAGGGGGGATGAATAATTTCTTTTCATAGCAACTTAAAGCTAAGCATTTACAAGGGTTGTTCTGAGATGTTCACCAGCAATTTGGCCTTCAAATAAGGAAATTACAATAGGAATTCTTAGACCTTAACTACAGACCTTAGCTGTTGATGACTATGTTTATATGAGATAAGTCACCCAGAAGCACAAGGCCTTTGTGTTTTCAACCTCGGCCATAGGTTGTATGATGTGCTGACTCCCTCTTGTTACTGTTTGAATTTTTTCATATATAATATTGTGCTTATCATTGAGTTTAAAGTCTTGGTTTCTCCTGAAAAGTGTAATCAATGCCAGAGTAAATCTTTCATGAATGGGGTGGGTTCTCATACAGAAAAAAAGAATTTGGAAAATTTTCTTAGATGACAGGATAGTAAGTCCCATGTATCCTGATTTTATTGACTTTGGCCTAAAGTTTGGTGACTCTAGACATAATTTAGGGTAACCTCAGGTAGCATGGGAAAGGTGGCATATACTGGAGGGAGATCTACCAAACGCAGGTGGGAAATCACACCTCTTGGGAAACCTTAGTGGAAGAAAAGGAAACTATAGTATGTTAGAACCAAACTAGCTATCTACCAAACCCATTTTCTCTTCTTGTAACACCAAAGCTGGAGTCGTGGTTAAAGTTTGTGTCCTGATTCTGTAATTTACTATGGGAGTAGTTTGGGAGGAAGCTGAATCCCCAGGATCAGACAATCTCTGAGCTGCAGTGGCCCTTCTTGGTAAAGTGCTCTCTCAACTTGTCCCCCTAACCCAACCTTAAAGTATTTGGGCCTATTCTATTAATGGAGGCAAGAAGTTCCATATAGGTTATGCTAACTCGTCCATATGACCAAAATCTACTAATCTTACCATAACCAAACATTAGTCAAGAAAACACTTCTTAGACTGAGAGGTCTGTGACAACTAAGACTTTACTGACTTGTTTACAACTGCGTCCCCAGTTTCTTGACACAGACTACCCACCCAATACATATCTTCCACTTACATCAGCTCCTTGTTTTCAATAGCCAAGTCTATCATGGGTAACTCATGAAGAATATTGGAAATAAAACAAAGAAGAATCTTAGTCTGTACCTTCTAGAATGTGCTGGGTGTTCTTTAATGAAACAGAACCAATTACTATAGAGGGTGGATGAACTAATAATCCTCCAAAAATAGATGTAATGTCTCAGGCTAGACCAAAGTCACACCCTTAATTTAATTCTTGGTTGTTGATTTTTTTTTCAAGTAGTTGAGTAGATGGTAGACATAACAATAGAATGAAATATGCTAAATGCAACAAGTTGTTATATAACCATGTGTGCGTATCTGATGGATCATATGTCTGATCTAAATATCTACTGCTGGTTTTGAGTGAAAGTAGAAAGTAGGCAACTGTCTGGGAGAAGTAGTTTACGGATGACTAAAAGGATCCAGGTCCAAGAATATCTCTCTGACTTGGCTTTCACTGATCCCTGAAACAAAGAGAACTTTATTCTTTTGATTTATGTCATTATCCTCATTAGGTATACTGGGAGGGTTACCATGTAACATAGGAATTAGTCATTAATGTATTAGCGTAGTTCTTGTCCAGTGCCAGTTTTGCATTTGGTAGTGTCTATAGACATTTTTGGTTGTCACAAGTCAGGGTGGGTTATACACGGGCATCCATTGGGTAGAAACCAGGGTTACTGCTAAACATCTTACAATGCATGGGATAGCACATCCCCCAACTACGCAAATAATTATCTGGCCCCAAATATCAATAGTGCTGAGGTACAGATGTTGGTCAGTTGCCTGAGTATAAACTAAGTCATTGACGGATCCTTTTGGGAAGATAGCAGAGTGCAGGTTTTAAGAGAGAGTGGGCAAGGTAGACAGAAAGGCATTAACAGAAAATTTGGAAAGCTGGAAGCTGAATGCTGGAATAGCTTCATGCCTTAGAGGCTACTGGCCAATATCTGCGAACTGAAAGGAAAATAATTACTCCTTCCTGGGAAATATGCCAATGGAGGCTGTTATTTTAGAATGTCAGAGTGCTACCTTAGCTTAAGAAAGGTTAGAAGAGGTTGCTTGGTGGGGGTGAGAAGAGGGTTCACTGACCTGAAGTCAACACTGACCTCTTTAACGTGTCTCTCACTCTATCTATTCTGGATCCCAGGGGATACATTTAGAGGAGCTTTATGCCCTACCTTGGATCTCTGAGGGCACACCTGTCCCCAGAGACTCTTGGGCAACTTTCAAGCAGATGAACATGCACCACCATTCTCTCTCTCATTCCTCTTTTCGGAGTCTGACCCACTAAATAACCACCACTGAACCCACAATACCCAAAGTAGAAAGTTGGTCTCTTACCATGAGGTCCTTCTACTGACCCCAGTCTGACATCATTGAATGCCACAGGGTCATGGAAATGGAAGGGATTTGAGAGGTCATTACTTTTGATTCTCTTAGTTGAATAATGAGGAAAGCAAGTAGGGGACAGAGAAGGGAAATTATTTGCCTAAAGTCATAAGGGAAAAATTGGGTTTGAATCAGACTCACTGAGTCCAAGTGTCATGTTTTCCCTACTCAGTCATGTTGTCTTTTGCAAAAAGCATTAAGAGAGAAGCTCAGTAAAATGTTTGTGATATTTTGTAGTTTAAACGGTTAGTTTAGATCCTTCGTTTTGTTCTCTGCTATCATGCATTTCAAATTCAGTTTTTAAAAATCAAATTTTCTATGTTTTTTATTGATACTTTTTAAAAAGATTTATTTATTTATTTTAGATAGGGAGAGAGAGCATGGGGACTGGGGCAGAAGGAGAGGGAGAGACTCTCAAGCAGACCCTGCTGAGCATGGAGCCTGATTCAGCGCTCGATCTCATGACCCTGAGATCACGACCTGAGCCGAAACCAGGACCAAACCAACTGTGCCACCCATTTGACGGATTTTTGAGATTGGCGTGCATTCGCAGTTACTATTGCTGTGTAAAAAATTATCCCAATTTCAGTGGCTCACAATAACCATTTTGTTTTTCTCACCATTTGGGAAGGACTCAGCAGGACAACTCTTACTTGGTGTCTCTTGTGTGATGGCATTGGAAGTTCGCTGGGGTTGCAATTACCTGAACGTTCAACCCACCCGGATGTCCAAAATTGCTCCCTCTCATAGTTCACAGCCGATGCCATGTGATCCCAGCCTTGATGAGAGCTTAACTGGGGCTCTCTACCCACCACACCGTATGGGTCTTTCCATGTTGCCTGGGCTTCCTTACAGCATGGCTGCCTTAGAGAAGTCAGTGCTCTCACATTGGTGGCTCAGGGCTCCAGAGGCCAGTGTGCTAGGGGCCTGGGCATGAACCGTATTGGTTTTTATGGCTCCACTTTGGTAGTTAGGCCTACAGTCTGCATTCTATATGGTGTTAAGAGAGTCCCTTGGCCAAGATTCAAGGCTATGATTCCATCTCTTGGTGGTGGGTGTGACAAAGCATTTGTAGACATGTCTTAAAATTATCACAGTTTGGTTTCTAGAATCGAAGAGTTTTTCACTAAAGAAACATTAATTTAGCTCAGCATGTCCTAAATTTTTTTTTTTTTTTTTTTTGGCAAGCTTACTAGCTTTCAAAACTCAATTCAGAAAACGTGAGGAAAAGTTACTCTTGTACAAATTGTTCAACATTGTTTGGCCTCTGTCTCCTTCTCGGTGCAATAGGGAGAATGATACCTAAATTGTAAGTTGGTTTTGAGGATTGAGCAGCAAATGGTATCTGAAACATAGTGGACACTCAACAGTTATAATCATGATATTGTTGGCTCTATGGTTGCCAATTCATACCCTGATGCCTATGTCTTGACTTTCAAACTGTCTAGAATATCTCTGAAAACCTGCTCTTCCAAAGTGGGTTGGGGAAGGCCATTACTGCTGGGTTAGGGAACACTCAAGGGGCGGAGCAAGGCCGTGAGGTAACAGGGCTTTCTGAAAATGGGAGACACCATAAGAGACCAGATTCAACATTTTCTTGCTTCATAATTGTGCTTTAGACCAGATTGCTTGGAAAATGCCATCTTCTTGGTGTTTTTGGAAACTGGTTGGTCTGGTGTCCATGCAGAGGCAGGGCTGAGCCAGTCTGTCCTGGGTGCTCTTAATCTTTCATGTGTGTTTCGGAGGTTGATGGGTTCAGGGATTAAGGCAGTGAGTGGCAGCTGCTGGCTGAACAAGAAGGCAGGGACTCACCTCCTCCACATTGGTGCCAAGCCTTGGGTGGGCAGGCACCTGTAAATGTTATTTGCTTGCTGTGTTTAGATGCATTCAGAAGAGCTGAACACTAGTTGGGACTTCTTTTCAGTGATCCTGAATTCTAACCTGCACGTTTCATGCTGTAATTTGTCAACTGTGCTTTGGAGAGACTTCACAGCCCTCCTAGACGTAGAGATGGAAACTGCTTTCCAATGAGTGTCATTTAAAAGGAATCGGAGACCCTTTCAGGGCTGCGATGCTGTTGATTGCTGTCATTATTACTCTGACTCGAAGTCTTTACCATTTACTGGGTGGCAGCAAGTGTACGCAGCATTGACAAAGCACAGGATTCCCAACTGTTTCTGCCTAGAGGACATACCCTCAGCCTCTTTGAGTGTTTTGTTTATTATTCCCCCCTCCCCCCAGTTACGAGTGTTGGGCTACATTGGGACCATTGTGAAGAGGGTGGAAAATTGATCCAAGAAGATGCATCTCGAAGGTTCTTCAGATCTATTTTTAGATTATTTGCCTTTTGTTGGGCAGGGTCATGGTGCATATTTATTTACCAGTGGTTTATCGAGCATTTGTTGTGACAGATGCAAAGAGCTAAGCATTTTACATCCATTTTGGTACTTCTAACCCAACTGTACCCATGAGCTAGGTACAAGGATTAGTCCCATAATGTGGGTAAGAAAATGAAGTCTTACAGAGGTTACAGTAACATAGGTTTTTCTGAATTAAAAGTACATGCTTTTGGGATGCCTGGGTGGTTCAGTTGGTTAAGCATCTGCCTGTGGCTCAGGTTATGATCCAGGGTTCTGGGATCAAGTCTCGCACTGGGCTCCTTGCTCAGCGGGGAGCCTGCTTCTCCCTCTGCCTGCTACTCCGCCTGCTTGTGCTCTCTCTCTGACACATAAATAAATAAAATCTTAAAAAAGAAAGTACATGCTTTTATAACAGGTATGAAGTCTGCCCACCTGATGCCGACAGAGAAAGGGAAAAGACTTATAGGCCTTTGGGTGCCCATAGGAACACAGTGTGTGAGTGTGTGTGAATGTGTGTAGGGACTAGCCAGGGGTAAGAGATGAAGGCTGAAACAGGCCTCTTTGGTCACGATGCTTATTTTAAGGTGACGAAAAAAAAGTACATCCTTTTAAACTCCCCTCCCCTTTCCCTACTCCAGCCTCATGGGCTGTCTTCATGTCCCCTACCTTTGCCATGTTTCTGCCAGCCACTGGAGTCTGTATGCCACTCTCCTTTGGCTCTGTTTCATCCTGAGCTTCCTTCTCTCCCATTTTCACCTGGGTAACTCTTTGCTTATTCTTCAGTTCTCGGCCTTACTGTGACTTTTTAAGGGAATCATTTTCCGACTCATGTCAAGTAAGCTTATTTTATGGTCACATGGCAATATACAACCTAGACATTTATCCCTAGTCGCAATTTTATATCCCTTTGGGTGACTATTTGGAGAATACCTGCTTCTCTAACTAGCTTGAGAGCATCATGAAGACAGGGATTGTGCATTTTTATGCTACCTGTGGTCTTCTGGCTCCTAATACAGTGCCTGGTACACAGTAAGTACTCAACATCTACCAAATGAATGAAAAATGGACCACATTCTATCCTACCCCACACTGGACTCTGGATATCCTCTTACCTGGGAGGAAGATCAGTGATTTTCTTAACAATTAATTATGTAAGACTCAATATCTAACTGGGGCATTTGTCAAATTCTGGGGCCTGAGAACTATGAGAAAAGATCCCAGTGGGACTGTTCATTCTCAAGATTCCATCTAAGATACTCTAGCCAGAAAACATTACCCACCACTTTATTTTATTTTGTCTTACTTTATTTTGTTAACACTGTGTTATAAAACCATGTCCCCCATCATCCAGCTCCCGTAATTATGGCAAACTTTTTATATGCCCCACTATTTCCACCCCTATCCCCATAATATTGAAACAAATCCCATTTCATCTCATTCATAGATATTTTGGTTCATACTCCTAAAACCCCTCTCTGTTTTGAACCCATTTCAGACTCAACAGGAAGTTTTACCTTCTACCTAAACTATATTTCTAATGGTGCAGCTTCTGCCCATTTCCTCTGGGTTGAAGACAGAGAAACACCTGTTACCACTTTCGGTGTTACAACCACTTTTGGTAATTGAAGTTTGTGATTAGTGCTCCCTTCCGTCATTCATTACCAACTCCAAATTTAATAATGTCTTTTAGTTAACCAATGGACCATCACTAGTGAGTGTTCACACCGCATGACGGAAGAACAAATTTATTTTTGGCAATATGGTTTTCTTGGGCTATGAGCTGTGTCCTGTGCTCCTGGCTCATGAGTTTGGAAGAGATTTTTGTCTTATTCTTTAGAGATCAAGAATTTTAGAATTCACAGGCTTGTTCTTTCAACCTGTGGGAAGAGAGTAACAGAGTGTTAGCATCCTGCTTCTGTGATATCAGGGGTGCTATGCAAAATGGGATGGGGATGGATGGTTTTTTTCACTGTCGGTAAAATTGGACCTGAACTTGAGTAAATTGGGGAAAGGAGCATGCGCTACTTCTTTTTTTTCCTTCACTTTAAGCCTATGATGGTATTGATGTTCCCTATTTATTGGCACATAATAGGCATCCTACAGTAGTCTCTTATTTTTTATTTTTTTAGATTTTATTATTTATTTATTTGCCAGAAAGAGAGCCCAAGCAGGGGCAGTGGCAGGCAGAGGGAAAAGCAGGCTCCTCATTGAGCAAGGAGCCCGATGCAGGACTTGATCTCAGGACCCTGGGATCATGACCTGAGCCGAAGGCAGATGTTAAACTGACTGAGCCACCCAGGCATCCCCAGTAGTCTCTTCTTATCCTTGGTTTTGCTTCTTGCAGTTTCAGTTACCTGCGGCCAGCTGTGGTCTGGCAGCAGATGACCCTCCCTCTGACTGTCACAGTGCTAGCTAATTCACCTCACTTCATCCCATCACACAGGCATTTTACCACCTGACCTCATCCCAAGAGGAGGGTGAGTACAGAACAGTAAGATATTTTTTTTTGTGTGTGAGAGAGACCACAGTCATGTAAGTTCTATGATAGTATATTGATATAATTGTTCTGTTTTATTATCAGTTATTGCTGTTAATCTCTTCCGGTGCCTAATTTATAAGTGAAACTTTCTCAGAGGTATGTATGTGTAGGAAAGCACACAGGATATATAGGATTCGCATATAGAGAATTCGTACTATCTGTGGTTTCAGCACCCACTGGGGATCCTGTAAAGTGGGGACTGCTGCGTTCGCTTGTTCAGTCACTGATAGAAAAATTGACCTGCGTACCTTGTTAACTTCTGTAACAATGTTCTCACTGAAGTATACTTTGAGATAAGTCATGTCATTGAAGAGAAAAGGACAGCAAGACTCTGGCAGATTGCACACTAAGTTTCCATTCCAGAATTTACTGTTGACTCTCTGTAATATCCCATGCTAGGATCTGAGGATACCAAGGGAAATAAGACAAAATACTTGCTCTAGAGGAGCTCGGAGTCTAAAGGGAGTATGCAAGATTAAAAAAATGGTTGTCTATTCTCTACTACGCCTCCCACTCAGAGGTGGAGCCTAACTCTGTATACTTGAATCTGGGCTTTGAACAGTGACTTGACAGACCAAGAGAATGCAGCAGAGGTAGTGGTTGGACTTTTGAGGCTTCCCCCCAGTTCTCTTGGAATCCTTGCTTTGGGGGAAGCTAGTTGCCATGTAAAAAGTCTAAGTAGCTGTCATGCTGGAAAGAACACACATAGGTACTCTGGTCAACAGTCCATGGTGAGCCCAGTTCTCCAGCCTGCCAAGGGTACACCATCCCTGCCAAGGTGTCAGACATGCAAGGGACACCATCATAGAACTTTCAGACCACCCAGCCCATCTACCTGCTGGGAGCCACCAGGGACCTTGGTTGACACCATGGACAATAGAAGGATCTCCTAGGCAAGTTCCGCCCAAATTCCCTACCCACAAAATCCAGAGACAGAATAAAAAGGCTTTTGTTTTAAGCCATTACATTTTGGCTCAGCTTGTCACCCCACAATAGACAATCAGACCAGAGAGGTAAGAAAATAACCAGGCTCTAGTAAGAATTCTCATAAAGGTAGATACCACATGGGTTGTGGGAAAACAAACGTGGAGCAAGCAGTTCTCTTCTCAGAGAGGCCAGGCCACCACATCGCACCATCTCAGGGAGCACCAATCATGTTGTAGTCTTTGTGAATGGCACCCCCTGGAGTTGTGCAGTGCCCAACATGAGCAGACGTGTGGTGGTTTTGGGAAACGGGTCCCGGGAAGGCAGCTTAGCTGGGAAAACTATATAGGAAGGGTACTGGAGCTTGGAACTGAAATATAAGTAGGTTTCATGGGCTAAGGCAGAGGGCGAAGAACTAGTCCTCCAGCAGGGGGCAGCAAGGTGAACAAAGTTTTGCAGTCACAGGTACCCATGATGGACTTGGGGCATGGTTCCTGGTCCTGTGTGGTGGGCGGGCTCAGTGCTGGGGGGCACGGAGTGGCCGCAGGTGAGCCTCCAAAGGCTGTATGATGTGAAGGGTCTTAATTACATATTATTATGGGGAGTCAGGAGGAGGAAAGCAATGAGAGCCGCAGATGATTTCAAAGCAAGGGAGCAACAAATGTGAAACAGTATTTGAGAAAATTGCAGTTCAAAACCCCACAGGCTGTGAGAGACACTGTTTGTTCTTCCAACTGCCTGCCTCTCCACGAAAGCTTGTCAGAACCAGTTTTTATAGGAAAGTCTTAAACAACAGGGGATTACTCAATGATTCATTTAAAAGGATCATTAAAAGAAAATTGAGGCACATCACATCCTGCCTTCTTTAATTGCTCATTTATTATTACAGTGGGTAAGATAATGGCTTTGTGTTATTCTTCTAAATAGTGTAAAATATTTATTGGTAAATATAGCAGTGCATAAATTAATGCCAGTTGAGATTTGGTATCACATTTTTTTCTCCACTGATGGCCGTAATTTTTATTTAAAGAAAAACAGTATTGTGCTGATTCCTTCTGGCTCAGGACTGAGTGAGAGCATTAGGAACACAACAACTATAGGAAGATATTGTTTCTGTGGTATGGCTGGCCTTCCAGTGGTTTGTGAAATTAATTTCTTTCCTGTTTATTAAGACCATAATGTTTGCGAAGAGGGCACATGGAGGTGTGAAATTTTCTTCTTTTCTCCATCACATCAGAATTCGGTAACAAACTACTTAACTAACAGTGGCTTTTATAAGGGCGGGTATTTATTATTTCACTTATCTCCAAGTGCACAGATAGATGGTTCCATAGAGTTGATTCAAGTGGCTTCACAAGGTCAACAATGACCAAGGATCATGTCCTTATACAACAGCGCCCAAAAACAGGAAAGAGAATTTTTTTTTTTTGCCTTGTTTTGTTTTTAAAGTTTTCTCTCTTTTTTTAAATCCTAGAAAACAAATATCTTTTTGGAATCTCAGCAGATGTTTATTTCGGTTTCCTTATCCAGATCTGGTTTTAGACTCACCTCTAAATCAATTACATGAAATGGAGAAAGGCTCAGAGGAGAGGCAACGGGGCCCCTTCCTGGGGCAGGGGAGGGTATGACGTGCATGCTCCATCAGCACACTGCTACAAATGGGGTTTTCTTGGAAGCAATTACAGAGGGATGTCTCATGCATCTGCAGCCAAGTGTGTTGGCCACAGGTCAAACCAATTTAGGGGTGGTGATTTAGGACATTCTGCGTGCCCAGCTCTATATCCCTGCTGGCAGATACAATAGAAGCATATAGAACAATGCTTGTTCTCAGAGTTTTAGTGGGCATTGTAATAAAGCAGGCAATTCTTAGGCTTGAGATATTAATTCAACACAATATATGGATGATCTATTACACCTTTGGAGATGGGGAATCAGAGATGAATAAGACCTAGTTATTGCCCACAGGAATTCACAATTCCCTTCACCATCTGCCTCGTTCAATCTGGTCATATGGAAGCAGTTTCATCCCCGGATGTCACCACACTCTGTCATGTTTCCTTCTGAGCACACAGGGCTGCGATAGAGCTGGAAC